>BQNB010053560.1:12597-39955 GCA_026074375.1 Tanacetum coccineum
TTTTCTCCTGTAGCAGACATTAGAGCTATTAGGATTCTCATAGCTATAGCAGCGTACTATGATTATGAGATTTGGCAAATGGATGTTAAAACTGCCTTCTTGAATGGTCGCTTAGATGAAGACATCTATATGGAGCAACCTGAAGGGTATGTTAATCCAAAATATCCAAACCGTGTATGCAAACTTCAAAGATCTATTTATGGTTTGAAGCAAGCATCACGTCAATGGAATAAACGATTTGATGAGGAAATCAAGAAGTTTGGATTTACTCAAAATCGTGATGAGCCATGTGTATATCGCAAAGCTAGTGGGAGTAATGTAGTATTCTTGATCCTATATGTTGATGACATATTAATCATGGGAAACAACATTCCAAGACTTAAGGAAGTTAAGGATTATCTTGGAAAGTGTTTTTCTATGAAGGATTTAGGAGAAGCTGCATACATTCTGGGAATTAAAATCTATAGAGATAGATCTAAGCGGTTAATTGGACTTAGTCAAAGTGCTTACATTGACAAAATATTGAAGAAATTCAATATGCATAACTCTAAGAAAGGTTATTTGCCAATGGAAGTCAAACATGAATTAAGTAATGAGATGTGTGCTTCAACACCTAAAGAGGTGGCTTACATGAAGAAAGTACCTTATGCTTCGGCTGTAGGATCTATTATGTATGTTGTTAGATGCACAAGGCCAGATGTGGCGTTTGCTCAAAACTTGGTCAGTCGATATCAACAGAATCCAGGGAAGCTCTACTGGGTTGCTGTTAAACATATTCTGAAGTATCTGAGGAATACGAGAGATATGTTTTTAGTGTATGGAGGGAAACCAGATACAGAACTTAATGTTACAGGGTTCTGTAATGCGTCCTGGCAATGTGATAAAGATGATACGAAGTCTCAGACGGGTTATGTCTTTGTCGTTAATGGCGGAGCAGTAGACTGGAAAAGCAAGAAGTAGACAACGATTGCGATGTCTGCAACACAAGCTGAATACATGGCTGCTTCAGAAGCTGCTATAGAGGCTGTTTAGATTAGGAAATTTGTTGGGGATCTTAGAGTGATGCCTTCAATAAAAAAGCCTATTAATATGTATTGTGACAATTCTGATGCAATCATATTTGCCAATGATTCTGGAGTTATGAAAGGCGCCAGACATTTTCTACGGAGATATCAAGAGTGGTGAAATCAAAATATTAAAAGTTCACACAAATGATAACTTAGCTGATCCTTTCAATAAGGCTTTACCTAGAGGAAAGGTTACTGATCTTGCCAATGGAATTGGACTTCAATTAGCTAGTAGTTTCATGCATACCTGTGATTAGTATTTGGATAAAGGATATTGTAAACATTATTAAATTAAGACAAATCTAAATTGTGGTCGGATATACTTGAAAGTATATTGATGTAATTACATGCCAAATTTAGGTGATATTCAATGAATTGAATATAGGACTTATCCCAACTATATGATTATACTTTATGGATCTTGTCATTAAGTAAATCATAAAATAGTTATCCTCAGACTTGAGATACCAGGAAACTGTCATGGATCTAGTGCATTTCTGTGAAGCAATTTAACGCTATACGTAACTGGTAGTTATACGGATTGTTTTCAGAAGTGTTGCAAAATTCATAAGTTTTGCTTGTAGTCAATAAGGGATTTGTTTCCTTCAAATTCGTTTTGAAGTTTAATACAGCTGGGCCCCTCGTGGGATTGGTAAGATGTATGTGTGGCCACACCCAAGATTTTCTGGAATACGTTCAGAAGATTTGGTAATCTTGCTCAATCAGATAAAACGAGAAACATAATGAGTTAATTAAGGAATGACTAAGATCCATATCCTTATTAATATTGTATTAGAAACAAAAGGATAATAATAATGATGAATCATTAAAAGGTTTTGTCCAGGAGACCTTACTCGAGATTGTACTAGAGGCATCGGCGTGTTGCTAGACGCTAACCGATGTGATCACACTATTAAGATATGTCCAAGTGGGAGCTGTTAGTTTATGGACATAAATTAGTAGATGTGTGTTAGGATCGAACTCGAGATCACGGGATTGCACACTTTACGTATGAAGAGTAAATGTTTAATAATTATTTATAAAATGTTATATTTAATTATTAAATACACAAAACATATAACAACCGTTAGTATTTAACGGAGAATAACTAACGACCGTTAACTAATTAAAGGAAAGGACTATAGATGGAATTAAAGAGATCAAAAATGGTTTTAGAATCCATTTGGGATTAGGCTAACCGGATAAAGGATTAGGGTATCCTAATCCTTGTCAAACTTGTTCTCTAGGTTTTCCACACTATAAATAAAGGGCCTAGGGTCATTGTATTCTCAACTCTTGTATACATACAATACCCAAAGTCTTCTCTCTTCTCCTTTTTGTGGCTAAACCGATCGGCAAACACCCCTTGTGGTTTGATCGAATTTTTTGAGGGTCAAGAAAATAGTTTTGTGTTCATTACTAGCATATCGTTTACTTGGTATTAGTACGTGTGTACAAGAACGTGTTTCAATCACACTATTGATTGAATCTTGGTTTGAATTACAAAAGTGTAAGAGGTTTTGATTCTTGTTTAGCTAGAATCACAAGGTACGCATACGTTTATGTTTGGTTAATTAATTACATGTTATTTGATCCTATTCGCTTCCGCACGTATACTTTGATGTTATTATTTGTTATGAATGTCATGTATTTAAATTCCATCAGTTACTTGTTACTCCTTTCTGTAACTATATATCAGGTATCGGACATCTCATTATTTCGCTTAGGAAACATAATAACAAACGGTGTTTGGCAAACGTTTTTGAAAAATATATAGTCTTTAGCAATGAGGGTTTAGCTTATGAATGTTGTTTAAACGCTCCTATTTGATACGCAACTAAACTAAAAGATGTGTTTATCTTTTACGTCATTTTACATTTTATTATTACACTTTTAAATACGTTATATGCAATATAAATGTACTATATCCCAAGTGTTCTTAAAAGTCTTCGGTGATATCGATCAATTATTGTTATCCCAAGCTGATATGGAATTTGTGGATGACATTCTCTTCACAATTATTGTCGACATATCTTTTTGGCCATTTATCGTATGAACAGTTTGACTAGCTACTATATTCCAAATGAAATGTCTATGTCAAGATGATAAGGAATTTGTGGAAGCCATTTATTGCACAAGTTGCATGTCGATCACAAACTTTTAACATGCAAAAACTAAGGATAAAAAGCCAATCCTTATTCTTATAATTGTAAGTAAATTTCCAAAAATGAAGTCACCACAGGCAGTAATTTACTTATCAACTTCCGTCCTATTTCTTTTCTCATTTACGGTCTTGTGATAACATGTCTTACTTCCGCCACCGTCTCTGCTTCCTATGGCAGTAATGAGACTGATTATCACGCGTTGTTGTCATTCAAGTCGACGATCACCCATGATCCGGACAAAGTTCTAACCTCGTGGAATGATTCCTTTCATTTCTGTGAATGGAGTGGTATTTTATGTGGAAAGCAGCACAAACGAGTGACTGTATTAATACTAGAATCACAAGGCTTAGAAGGCTCGTTGTCTCCTCATGTAGGAAACCTCAGCTTCCTCCGCACGCTTTCTATCAGGAACAACAGCTTTCAAGGAGCCATTCCTCATGAACTTGGTCGTCTATCTAGGCTACGCCATCTTTATCTTAACAGAAACAACTTCATTGGAGTCATTCCAGTAAACTTGTCTAGTTGTTCTAACCTCGAAGTGCTTTCGCTGGCTCGAAATAAGCTAGGTGGAAGCATCCCTAAGGAGATGAGTTTATTCTCGAAACTTACTAGTCTTGAAATTAGCAAAAATAAGTTAACAGGAGGAATCCCATCTTTCTTGGGGAATATCACATCAATGGAAGTGTTCTCTTGCGTCGAGAACCCGTTGGGTGGGAGCATTCCTGATACTTTAGGTCTTTGGAAAAGCTTGACTACATTTTACTCTGGTGGCTGCAACTTATATGGAAGCATCCCTCGCTCCATTCAGAAATTGGTAATCAGTTACCAAATCACTGGTTGTCTTTCCTTAGCCACCTCACTGGTAGTCTTCCTTCAGAAATTGGTAATCAGCTACCAAATCTTGAGTACCTTCAGTTAAGGGATAACGAACTGACCGGAGTTCTTCCACCTTCTATTTCTAATTGTTCTAACTTAGGATACCTTGAAATGGCTAACAACAAATTTAGTGCTGCTATTGTCGATACTATAGTCTTCCTTTGTCGAATGAAGATTTGCTATCAGAAATAAGCCCGACGGTGTCTGATCAGTAACATACCCCACTCTTACTCTAACCTTTTGTGCAAATAAAATTAGTAATTTATGATTATTTACGCTATTAGATGGCGCAAACTTATTGCACTACCAGGTGCCTATCGTTTGATTAATCATTTGAAGGGCCATGGAGTGAAAATGGCGTTGGCTTCTAACTCTCCAATAGATAGCATTGAAACAAAGATAAGCTATCATCCTGGTAAAATGGAAAAACCGTTTTATGATAAAGTCGTTGAACATCATATGTATTGATTTTAAGTTGTATTCTAATTAGTTACCATTTGCAGGTTGGAAATAGTCATTTTCAGTCATTATTAGCGGTGATGAAGTCCGGAAATGTAAGATTAAACATGATAAGTTGCTTTGCCTTTTGAAGATTGTAAATATCTCTCACTGATCTAGTACTTTACCTTTAGAACCTTGGCGTATTGGTGGTCCTGTCATCAAAGGTTATTGTCGTGGCTCAATGGTGCTTGGGATATACCAACAGATTTTTTTCAGTTGGAATTACTTTTTGGTTTCATTCAAATTTTTTGTGTACATTTACCTACCATTGGTATGATGGAATTATGTCTTTGCTTTGTAGAAGTGAGGCAAAAAGAACGGGTCGGGTTGGTTGGCTAAAATTATGTTTGCAAGTTTTGCAAAAAAAAAATTGTGTGTCAAATATCATAATTAAAATTGTAGTTTAGTAAAAATATAAAAATATTAGTTAAATGATTAATGAGGCCTTTGTTTTTCGGGGGACTTTCGACATGACTGACGTGTCTCTTTATTATACCCGCTAGCGATAGAACATAACTTGAATCGACCCATTCATAATTAAGTACTCGGTCGAAATTACCACCTCTACAGCTAGGCTTTCTTTCAACCTTAAGTGGCTTGCAGGCGACTCATGCAGTCCCTAGCCTTGATTGGTCAAAGCTCAGCTTTTGATAATCGTCAACAAATCATAGACTGATATAGATTGAAAAATATAAATCACTCTAGTTTTTCACTCACTGATTATATTTACTGTTTCATCTAATTTATCAGTGGACATCCTGTGGGAGTATATTTTGGATGGACTAAGCTATCAACCCGCGGTTTCTACAAGATGGCTATGAGCATTTGGTTGGAACCCATACTTCAATAATACCATACTAGCTGAGTTTGTTTTAAATCTCCAAATCATCTGTTTTAACTCTTGTTTTCGTCATTCTGTTTATGCTCATATCAGAAACCAATGGTTACTTCATAAGTTTCATGAATGATGAGGAATTACATCTTGTTGTTGTTGGCTATATTCCACCCGAGGTACAATTGTAAAACCTGGAATTATTTCATTTTGAAATTTGAAGTTTGGGGTAACTCGGAATTGCCCGCCATGTGTTTGTTGAAAGCTCCAAGAGAACCAATGTCAAAAAGTAACTTCCCACCATATGTTTGATGAAAGCTCCAGCATAATTTTTGTGAGACTTTATTGATCCACACTTGATTATGTAATGTTTTGAGACTGTTTAGTATTCCGTATTAAGACTGGTTATATGACTACGTAATGTTAAAAGATTTTCGTTACACTTTTTTTGTGTTTTTTGTTTTTGAGGTTTATTAATCTGAAATAATGTATTTGTTTGTGGTTATGGTATAAAAATTGTAAGTTTAAGTTTTTAACCTGTGTCTAGATGTAAATAATAGCTATATCAGTATGTGAAGAGTTGTGATTCATGGTTTTGCAAGTGTTTGGGTTTGAGATGATACTTAAATACAAGCTTGAAACTGGTTTGATAATAGTTCTGGTCGATAATGAATTTACGATTCTGTAGTCGCGTACATTTTTCTCTTGGAGCTGGTTGATAAAGATCACCAAATCATAAGATAGTTGGGGCTGATATTCCTACGCTATATACCACTAATCAAGAGTGAGAGGCTTTAACTCAGGTCATGTTTCTTAGCGCAAAGTGTTTCCGGATATCGTTTGAGCAACAAATTGTTTACAGCTGTTGGTAGGGTTTTAGCTGTAACGTGATTTGGTTGTTGTTTTAGCTGTTGCTTACACATTTATATGATACATTCATTAAGTGGTCACATAGTCACATTGTATACGTGCCTAATGATTTTTTCTGGTTGCTAAGATCTAATATTACTTAGTAGTACTATTTACTCGAAATAGAAGGATTTCGTATAGGGGCAGTTTGCGGTTTCTTGCTGAATACACATTAAGTGGTGCTGTTTGGGATGCAATTGAAAGTTCTGTTCGTAGTTTCAACTATCATAATAAGCAATTCTATCAGCCCAATTTTTATATTAAAAAATACGCATGAAGGCCACTTTTATTCTAAACCCGGATCACTATTAGGCTTTTTAAAGCTTGTTTTTGTGATGACGAAAACCGTCTCTAGTTTGTTATATGTAACGTGTTGTAATCATCAAAACTGATCACTACATACCTAGTCGAACCGTCCTCTATTGATTTTTCAATGAGAACCCCCCCCGCACCCCCCCTCATAAGACCGCAGCAAATACGCTCTCGATTTCATCTCAAACATCTCCAAAGCACTTTTTCTATTAGTGTGAGCAAAACAACAACATAACACTACCAAAAAGTGACGATGAATGAAGACTCATTCCTACACTTGGCTTAGCATATACTAGTGATAAATGAGTCAAAAGGAACACTCAAGTGTACTGAAAATACTTTTCACAATAACTATAAAACAATAAAAATTGGTGTTCTATTAGACGAAACTACAACATTTAGTGTATTTATTTATGTTTTTCTTAATCAGAGCATTAGTTAAATCAATTCTCCTTAAACATAATATGATATATGTAAACATTTTGATTAACCCTATATATACAATTTCCTCACCTCATTGGTTTCAGAACGCTATACAAGCGTCTGTTGAACGGATTCACTTATGCGCTTCTCATCCGACAACTTAAAAAAGGTACAATCTTCAGTTTTCTGATTAATTATTGTCCCGATTCAAAGCCACTTGTAACCATTGTCTACACTCGGTCCACCCCTTGTTAAAATTGATTAATGTACATTGGTTTTTTATGTAGTTTGGGACCCTCCACGAAACTTTTTCTAGGCGATTCGGGCCACAAACCCGCTCCTATTTCGTGATTGGTTACACAAGCAAAAGCAGGAATCGTCCTACAGTCACTACATGGTACTCCAATACTCCACCGTAGTTGTTTCATGTTGAAACGACCAACAAACCGATTCTCATAAGTGGCGGTCGTCTAATCGTGGCAATCATTCCCTGGCAGGAACGTGTCAAATCGCAGACCTCCTCATTGTCAGTTATGTCGCTAACAAATAGCCAATATGCACGACGAGTCCAAGTCTTTATATCTTATCTAAACAAGCCTCGCCTTCTTTCGGAGAATCTTAGCAAAAGCGGTCCATGGCGCCAATGCCATGTTACACAAATACGACCAATTGGCATGATTGAACTCGTGAGCCTAGCTGAGCACATACGCCCCCCTCTTGTGAATCTCTCCACCATTCATCTCCTTATCCAGGTTATTGCTAAAGTTCATGTTTGGAAATGTAAGAACTCTTTCCAATTACTCATTCAGGGCTCAACAACTGTTTCACATGATTTTTCCTTTAAAAAAAATGTCTTGTTATTTCCCTAAACTTAAAAAGAAATTGCTTTCTTGTGAGGAAGCTAAACCAAGCAGACCATTCCCCGTTGATTTTTTATTTTTCTCACCATATTTTTATATTCATGATCGGAAAACAAAAAACGGTTCTCCTAGAGGTCGCTTTGAACATGACTATATGTGCTCAAATATGAACTACGATCTTTCCATGCTACGCAAAGTTTAAAACCAGCCTCTTATGAGTTATGTCATGCCGCTTTTTATAGGCCACGGTTTCATTTGCTGTAATTTCTACTTTGAATATGTTGGGTGTTTTAATCTATACTCATTTTACCAAAACCGATTCGTTGCACTACCAAGCCAACTTCAAAGGACAACATTACCTTTTACTATTAATCTACACATTCTGCTCATCCTTTAGACTGAATTCATTGTGATCATGGGACCGGACTATCCTATTTGTCGAATTTGTTATCCGATATTAGTTGCTTTTATTGAACGATTTTTCCTGTTGTACGTGCTTTAATCCTCTCAAAACAAAATACAGGGTTTTTATTCGTTCGCCGACCCGGTTTTATAAATCGTTTCAAACCCAATGCTCAGCAAAAAATCAAACCTTTCAAAGTGTATGTGCAACCGAATTTGTAAACCAAATGTTTCCAAAAATCTTATAGAAGACAATGCACTTTCATCGGTTTTTTCATTCCCGACACTAACAAAAACAAAATGTCACAAAGAAGCATCGACATATTTTATAAAAAAAAAAACCCTCCTTGCTATGCTATTTATTCCAGGTTCGGCAATATTGATATGCAATTGACTACACATCACGTTATTATAAATAGATTGCCCACACCTTTATTGAAGAACAAGTCTCCCTTTGAGTTGCCTATTAATCAATCACCATCCTCAAGTATATAATTTTCGCACCTATGGTTGTCCAAAGTTCTTTCCTATTTGCTGACGTATTACCCACCCAAACTTGAACAAGAAGCATTCCTATTAGTTTTCATGTGATATAGCCTGCAACACAATGGTATCGATGTCCTCGATCCAACTACTTCCCGTGTTTTTTTGTTACTCGCATGCTCGCCTTCAAATGAAATGATTTCCATTCATTGTTCATCATTAATCGAAACATGACACCTTGGACCACTACCTTTCTTCCAGATGTTACCCAATGCACCAAGCTCCCTGCCTTGAAGCAATAATGCAACGCCCAAAACCCAACCAAACTCTCGGCCCAACACCAGTTTATTAAGCATGTCAGTCTGATTCCAAGATTAGGCCTGCTCAGTCCAACACACCTAAGCCCCATTACATCCTAACATCTCTTGGTCACAAGATACAAGTTCATCTAATCATTCAATCAGGTACACATCCAACCAATGATCAACATCTGGTTCACGTTTCTGATCCAAAAATCACCATTAGCCACTCACATGGCTCCTGATCAGCCACTACCAAATCTTCTTACTGTGCTTCTCGACCCGTATACAACACGTTCAAGGCAGGAATTTTTCAAGCACAAAAATCAATCTGACTTAGCTTCACTTACTACTCCATCCTCCCAATGTGCTTTATTATCCACGTACCGAACCTCGGTGGCTTCCAATACACGCAAGATCCTAAAGAGATGAGAAGCCGAGATGAGAGTTTCTACCTTACAACAAAAATCAAACTTGGTTCTTAGTCCCCGTCCGGTTGCCAAATTATTGTTCCAAATGTTTACCGTATCAAATATTAATTCGGATGGAACCAGTAAACGTACAAAAGCCTTTTTAGTCTGCCTATTTGCAGTCAAATTCGGGACTCGACTACTGTCACACGTTCAGATCCCGTTGTTAAAGCATCACCGTCGCATTGTGATATCTCTTGCCGATTCATCAAATGGAAGGTTGCACCAACTTGATGCCAAAAAATTCATTTTAAACGTCACTTAATTAGACAGTTTATGGAACAACCTCCTGCTTTCCTATCCTCAATATCCAAATCAATTTTGCAAATTATCCATAAGCACTTATGGAGTTAAAGACAGCACCTCGGCTTAGGTTTCAACGTTGAGCACTTGACCACTTCGTATGCTTTACATGCCGTCGCAGACAACGTCTCTCTTCGTTCACTATGCTACTTGCATCAATGTACTTTACTCCTACTATGATGATGATCGTATTCTTACAGGAAAAAATCTTCATAGCCACTTTTACTTCCCGCTTAAACATGATTTGCCATCAAAGACCTTGGCAGCGCTAACTATTTTTTTTGGAGACTGGAATCGCTACACGACAATGTTTTGTTTCTCACCAATCCAAGTATCTCGTGACATATCTACTCAAAAACGAGCGAGATCTATATATTCCAAACATTTAGCACACCCTTGTCTACTCATGTCTCATTTACTGCTGATGTAATAATCCTTATTCGAATCAACTCTTTTACCGCTACATTAGTTGTGGCTCTTCAATATTTAACGATCACAAGACCGGATTTATCCTACGCTGTTATCACAGTTTCACAATTCCTACATTCCCCAACTATTTGCATTTTCATCCTCAAAGAATTCTTCGTTGTCAAAGCCCATCTCACTTTGGTCTCACTTTCATATGGCCCACCACAAACACATCATCGGGTATTCTGATGCCGATTGGCTCGGTTACCTGGACACACAACTCGTCGCCTACCTATGCTATTTCGATCTAATCTAGGGCGTAATCTTGTGTCTCGGAGGCCAAAAAGCAACACTAGCTTCCCCTCGTAGTTGTAATCTGAATATCGGGCTATGGCCAAGACCGCTTGTCCAAGAATGTATGATCACTCAACGTCTACAGAATTCCATCATTAACCTCCTAATCGCCCACTCCTCCTGTGACATAAGAGTGCCTTTTCATGACTCAAATCCGTATCTCATAAGCTGCAAAACACTTGACTCGACTATCATTTATCTGAACTTGTACACTCTGTAAACTGGTATACGAAGTTTGTTTCCAAGCAACTCTTCTAAGGTGCAAGATATTCACCAAAAGTCTTGCGCTTCTCATTTGAAACCTTTCGTACATCAAACGTCTGACCGCCACGATGTTCGATGAAAGGGGATTGATTAACTATAACTACAACATTTATTGTCTTTATTTGTTTTCCATAATATTCATAGCTTGTTAGTTATATCAATCTCCTTAATCATAAGGAGTAAATATTTGTAAACATTGTTTGTTTTATCCCTATTATACAATTCTCACCTCTTTGTTTTCATGAGTCATTGAATAATATTCCTTACAGTTCTGCTATAAATTGGATGTATGGCCCTTGCAGTCAAATGGTTGGATATAAAGTGAGGAGGACTACAACGTGAAACACATCTACACCCTCTTTTTCACTCGGCTCAAATACTCCACTACATTACATATAGCCGAGTGAAGTCGAGTGATTATCGATAGAAGCAACTCCACTCAGAAAATAAATCAAGCTGGTAACTCTTTGACATTAAATCATAACTCCCTTAATAATTATAAACACCTTCAAAATATATAAGATTTTCTCATTGATATATCAAGATCATTAACTTTACATTTAGATTAAAAGCTCTTTTTTAAATAAAACGTGTAACATAATGTTTGTCTTAAAATCTAAACATAAAAAAAACAATTTAACATTATCATTTAGTTTTTGCAAACAATTTTATTAAACACACACATTTTTGCTAAGCACTATTGCTTACTCCATTTTACCGTGAAAAAAAAAACCACTTGAGGGGGTCTTTTTAAAGCTTACACGTGGCTTATTATACTATTGTTGGAATTTAAACTGATCAATTAAGCCATTAAACTCATATCGAGGGCGCAGCGATACTCTAGTCAAGCATATATAATTAACATACTTTAAATTACACAATAAAAGACATGAAAAAATAAATAGGAACAACCCACGTGTCGTCACAAGCAAATCAATAAACCAAGAATGAAAGACAGAGTGACTGAAGATGTCACCGAATCTACCAGTGCTCACAACAAACACGTATACCGACACGCCCGGATGCTAGTCCCAAACCTCACGTGCCCAATACAACAACTTGTAAAATTATCACCCCTGAAATATAATCCAAAATACCAATTCTTGTAGACCGTCACGATAATTCAAAGTGAAAACAAAGGATTCCAAACCCCAAATCACAAAAAAACAAATAAGTCCCAGAAAACAACAATAACACCGAATTCGGTTGTAACCGAAACTAAGGGAGAACACACCGAACTACAATGAAAAAAACCCTATGATGCTTTCACTATTGTCCACCGTCCTCGACAATGAATGTACCAACAACTTAAACTCTAGGACTTGTTATGATCGAATCACACAAAGAAAAACCTATAAGGTTAACCGAAATCACCAGTGGGTAAAAAAAAGAATGAACCAAAAATCAATGAAACCTTGTAAAGGGTTTCGTTTTGCTCGTACATATATTGGATAGATTGGAAAAACTGAATATTTAGTGATTAGGTTGATTTTATTTCTGTTGATTTTGAGGCTAAAGCTTGAGAATTTATAACACCTCAATTACAAGTTATAGTTTAGCTCAAACCCTTAACAACTTGAAGCTTATCTCAACTATCAATCCTTATTCTCAAAACCCTCAAGCCTAATCACAAATAACTTAAAAACCCAAAGTCACACTAGAAACCTCCTTATGCCGGCATTTTTAAAAGTAACAATAGGTTCTGTTTTATCATCTCACAGCCCTTTGTTTACATTTTAGGAAAAGCCACGATAAGAAAATGAAACGTAACCGCTATATGTTTTTCGTGAGTTGCCCCCAATATGCTCACACACCTCTAGTTGTGATCAGCTAGTCCGAACTACCTATATAATCCAACTAGGCTCCGCACCTATGGGAGTTGAGTAGCAGAAGCAGACAGCCCATACACTAACGAATGGAAACCGTCTAGACAACAACTCACAGAGTCGTTTTTAAAAACTAGAAGTGTCCTGAATCAAGTTTTCATAAACAATTCTCAGTAGCAGTATTTTATCTCTTGCTATAATCATCCCCTTGTTCAAATAAAACCGTTAACCAAGGATATGTGATTCCTACTCATTCCATATATTTAACCATGTTAGATTCTCGTTAAGAATGCAAGTACAAGAGTATAGCCAAAAGTAATCAAAGACACAACGTTGGCATTAACCCTTTTGGTTTGCCGGCCAAACCAATTTTCGATTTATTCTGGGAGAGGTCCCAAGTATTATTCTGCACATATCAGTGGAGGAACAAATGCTTTGTTGAATACAGTGTTTGAATCTAGCTTCACATCACTTCCAATACTATCTTGTATAACGACCTTTTCAGACAAACCTTTGACATAGAATTAAAAAGTGTATTCCACACCACCAAACCTTGTTTTTTATACCAATCTAAGGTAGCCTTTACAAACCATTTTCAAATGTTACTAAGACATCGACCATAAAGTAGACATTCGAAGGTTGGGTGTCCCAATACCATCCTATAGTAATGATATTATTGGGTGGGAAACCTTTCATATAGTCAAAGAATATATCCAACACACACCCTTTGCCTTATGTAACAATACTCCCATAGTGTTAACCGACAATGACTTAATTTAGAAGAGAAATCATTCATGGTAAATATGTCAAATATAGGACAAACAATTAGAATAATGATATACAAATAACCACGACTTTATCATCAGAAAATAAATTGTCTTTACAATCCCAATTATCCAAATAACTAATAAACACAGATTTACATGAAACTACTAGCTGGAAGCATTCCAATATTCTTAGTAAGTTCTGAATGCTTAGGAAAAGCCAATGCTTTTGTAAACGGATCAGCTAAGTTGTCATCTGTGTTAACTTTTTCTAACTTTATGTCACCAATTTAATAACATCGTGAAGGGTAGTGAACGTGGCAACAAAAGTCTAGCAACTTTAGTGATCCAAACTCATTAGCATAGCTAAATTGTCCTCCAGTGCATGATCACAATACATATCTATTTGTTCAATTGTGGGGAACAACATACCCAAGCCCAGAAAGAATTTCCTAACCCATGATACGCTTCCTTAGAAGCATTATATAAGCAGCAATATAAGCACTTCTATAGAAGAAGTAGCAAAGAAATGCTTTTCTGGCACTCTACCATCAACATCACCCTCCATTCAAAACGAACACATACATTCTAAGATCTTGAGGTTCATCACATCCCGTCAATACCACATCAGATGTAGCACGAATCCCTGACTCATGCGTTTAGATCACCTCCGTAAATAGAAACAGTCCTTAGTATTCCTGAGAATCGTCAGAATATCTTAACATAGTCCAGTGAAGATCACCTGGTTTTCTGATGGGTTAACGCTTGTTATTTCTAGCTACGCAACATCAGGCCGAGTTACAGCTCACAGGCAATTCATACTAATAATCCCACATAGCGAGGCATATGAGAACAACAATATGCTCAAATTCATGCCTAGCTTACAACTCAGCAGTGTGGAGGCACCTTGTGATTTACTCAATCCTAAGCTTAGCTTGCATGGGATACTTCCACGTTTGAATTCTCCCATGTGAAAACTCTTTAAGATTATATCGATATAAGCACTTTGACATAAGCCAATCAACCTCTTGATCTTTATCTGGTTATCTTGATTCCAAAATATATGCACTCGCCTGTAAATCTTTCATGCAAAACACTTTCCAAGTAGATTAACATCTTGTAACATTGAATGCTGTTTCCCATATTCAATATGTCCGTCGACATACAAGATTAGAAAACGACTTACTCCCCGACTTTTAGATATACACATGCTCGTCACATTTTGACTAAACCAATTTCTTTAATTTCATCATCAAACCTTATTCCATTGCCTTATGCTTGCTTAACCCATTAAATGGAACGTTTCAGCTTGCATACTCTATTTGGATATTTTGGAATGACAAAACCTCAGTATACTCCATGAAAACATCTTCATTTAGATATCCATTGAGGAAGGCATTTTAGACATCCATTTGCCAAATCTCATAGTCATAGTACCGCTAATGCTATAAAATCCTAATAGCTTCTAATTCTCAACAGGTGAGAAGTTTCCTCATAATCAATCACTTGGGGTTTGAGTATACCTCGTCGCCACAAGACACATTATAGTGTGTACAGCTCCATCCATGTCAGTCTTTGTTCTTAAAGAGCCGACTTGCTAACAACAGTGTTTTGCCATTAGGAGGGAAGTTCAACCAAGAACCAAACTTCGTTGTCTTTCATGGATTGCATTACACATCATTAGCTGTAAGCCATTTTATCAGACTCGGTCTAACAATGCAGCTTTATAGTTACGTGTTCACCGAGATCCCCTAACTCAAGTTTCCTACATCGATGTACAAACCCAAAGATACGATTTTGTGGGACGTCGTTCCTGTGGACCCTACGAATGGAATGATATCACTTTGAGGTTCATCCATCTAGATCATCCTCGTCATGAATTTAAGCTAGTGTCTAGAGAAAAAAATGGATGCGTATCTTCTTCTTGAAAATTTCAAGATTCCTCTAGACTACCACATACTTCTTGATTTATAAACTATTCTCTAATAATTCAGCATTCCGAGCAACATGGAGCTTTGTTCTCGTGTTATAAGAAAGAATAACCCAATTGTTTCCTTGGTATCCTATGAAGATACACTTAATATACCTAGGTTCTATCATTGTCAGGCTTGGTAAGAGTAATCTCGCTACAAGTGCCTCACAACCCCATACTTTAATGAAGAACACTATAGGGCTTGCCCAGCCATACCTCGTATGGGTTCTTTTCACCTTCTAGTTGGAACCTTAATTGAGAGTGCGTGCAGCATCTCAGAGCATAATCCCAAAAGTGACCCCTTTTTTTTTTTTTGGAAGATTGTTTGACTCATCATAGGATCAACCATATCCTTAGGTCTTTCTCCTCTCCGACACACCATTGTATTGTGGAGTGTAAGGAGGAGTACGATGGGCGATAATCCCATGATCCTTGAGATGATCCAAAAACTCTTGACTCATATACTCGCCCCCACGATCAGAACGTAGCGATTTTATGGTCTTGCCGATTTGATTTTCTACTTCCTTTTGAACACTTTGAAGTTTCAAACACTTCTGTTTATGCTTTAACAAGTAAACATAACCATAACGACTAAAGCGCTGTGAAAGTGACGAAGTAGCTGCTCCCCTTGCCCTTGAAGTGATCGTAAATGGGCCACATACATCGGTGTGTATTAGTCAAGTAATCCCCTTTGCCCTTTCCACTTGATTGTAAGGTTTTCTTGCCATCTTCCAACATACAAGAACGCATTTTTCAACGCCTAAGGTTCAGTTGAATTGAGAAGTCCGTCGTGTTGCAACTTTTTCAATGCGTTTCTTGCTGATATGTCCCAAGCACAATGCCAACAAGAGAGCAAATCCAAGTCATTTGCTGCTTTTGTGCTAACTATATATAGAATTTTCACATTTGTATAAAATTAGACAAATCAATTTCAAAAAACCATCCCCTGGATACACTAAAATAAAACCATGTTATTCCTAAAACTTAATTGTATTATCACAAGCGTGTCATAAAACCATCTTTCGTACAAACGGAAAACTAAATTACTCCCTATTGATAGAAGAGCATAAATTACATTGTTCAAAACAATAACTATATCCACTTGAAAGATAATTCCAAAGTTTGCCATTTGCTTCCACACTTCAACGTGACCATTGCCCACTACGAAGCTAAGAGCCCCCGGCTTCATTTTCCTACTATGCCCTTAACCCTGAGGTGTATTACAATAAAACCATCAACCAGTGTCATAATCCCATGATCTATTAAGCAAGTATTGCGTCTATAACGAGAGATACCTGAACCACGCACCAGCTCCAGAGGCTCCTTCTTTTCTTCTTAGCAACTCGGCTAAGTACTGAGATAGTATCCCCGCTTCCAATTCCAGTTCTCACCACACTCATGACAATTGAGTCCATTTGCGGATCTGCCTCTTGTTTAGGGGAATCTTGGCTGGAGAAAAGCATGCTTATGTTTCCCGTTCCTGATTTTGTCCCTGCCAGCACTTTGAGGTGCGTTTGTTGTCTTTTGTACCTTTCTGACTTTACCACTCGAATAGCATGTAGAGCAAGAGCGTTTTTTGCAATTAAGATTTGCTCAAATGACTTTAGCCATAGCAATGCAACTCGTAACATCTTCCCCCAGCTATTGCATGTTGTAATTCTGCACAAACCCGTCAAATTCCCTTGCGTAGACCGATAAGAATTCAGAATCACAGCAAGGCCAGTGTCACAGTTGCCCCAAACGCTCTAATGTCATTATAAGCGCCTTCATTCTCAGAACATACGACTAACTGACTGCCCTTCTTCCTGTTATTACCAGGCCGTGAAACACGCGAAGAGCTGTAGAACTCCTGCTCTCTTGTTGGGCAAACAAGCTTTTTAACTCCTTTAGCAGCTCATTAGCAGGGAATTTTCACTATTTCGTTGGACTCTGGCTCATGTCATAGCATGAGTCCAGCAATCTCTTTGAACCTTTAACATAAGCAGTATGAGCTCAAGGATTTCAGGAGCAACAGGCTGACCCCCAGGACACAGGAGCAGGAGGAAGTGGCTGCTCTAGTAATTCAACTTAATCATCAATTGATAGTACAATCCTAGAGTTGTCTATACCAATCAATAAAGTGGGTCCAGTCAGTTTTGCCTTTCTCGAAGAATCCCCTGAATACCGAATTGTAGCTTGACAGGTTGTCCATCTACAATTATAAAAAGTTTTTTCAAATATTAGTATTGTCGATAATTACGTTTCTTAAAATAATTAACTACCCAATTAATTACTAATAAGACTAAGATCCAACTTGACCTCTCCACTTATTATAGAAAGTCTACAACGCTAACTTCAAATTTAGACCTGCAAACAAGTAGGGCAAGAGTAAGCGACACGTTAATTTACATGAAAATGCGAACTCTTAGATTTAAGAGACTAATGACATCAGTACCTCTTATATTAATGTCATTAGCATATTAATGTCTCATCTTATGCCTCGGGTCCGAGGTTCTGACCAGAAACACGATTTAATTCCGCCACCAAAACAGAACGTGCGAGAATTGATTATAGTCTGACCTATAACAAAATCGCCATGGGTGGCAAGGCCCTTAGTCAGACCAGAGAAGTCAAGCCAAATGGCACTGTTTCTAAGGTTGGCTGGCATAGACGTTAAAACTATATAATGGGGGTATACACATAAAATGGACCAATGTTTGTACAAAACATGCTAAAACAACTTGTAGCACAAAGTAGAAACAATTGTGTAACCTTTGGAAGCCATCATTTTTCAAATGGTTCACGTAGCTCCATTTAGACGACATAGAAGCGGAGAAACAGGTCTCGCGAACGATTAAAAACCTGACTTCATTTGGGGAATCTTTACTTCAATCCCGCCTTAACTTCTCTTTATAGTGTCCATAATGGGTACCGTACATTCAATTGGCAACGATGCGAATTATGTTAAGAAACCCCTTGTTAACCATGTATTAGTTGATGCCAATATGGTGGGGATTACAAATTGATCAAACCTATATTGTACTCCTACTTAGTCGAAGACTAGTTATTCCAATAATTCCCTCATATGCCGAACATTAGTGGGCGGAGAAAATTTAAGATCAATTCAACCCCATACGTGCCATGTAAAACTTAAGCTTACAAGAAATCAAAAGTTCATAATTTTATGTCCATATATTTTTGTCCAAAAACCCCGGTTCGCAATAACAACATAATTGGTCACATGAAATAAAAATTTATGGCGAGCAATATTTATACAAGTTCAATCCAAATTACTCTATAAGTATTAGTTCCGGTTTTTCAAAAGTTTTCCATAAAATCTAATTCTCAAATATTACTAACACAAGCATATCACATATAAGCAATTAAAACAGCTAAATTGGATTGAAAATTGAGGAACAAACTCTTATTAAGAAAGCAGTAAATCACATAAATGCCTCGATTCTCAAAAGTCTTCCCCAATTGGAGAACCAAGACTCTCACTAGGTTTTCTGTCTAAAATTGCCTAGATCGCCACATACAACAAATAACATGATTGCGTGAGTCTTACACCCGAGATAAACAAGTAAAGATTAACCATAGTGACTTAATTAACAATTTAATTTTAAGTCTATACTCCGTGTTTTACATTTTGTGTTTGTTTCATTCTAGTGGTTTATTTAGTATATGGCAAGGATTGCATGTACGTTGCCATAATTTCCAATAAAACAATAAATAATCCATTACATCACCCTAGCGTTGTATAAAATTGTATGTAATACATGTATACTAAACTAATTGGCTCGTGATGCCACTGTTGGAATTTAACTATCAAGTTAACCATTAACTCATACGAGTGCGCAGCGGATAGATCTAGTCTAGCATATATAATTAACATACATTAAATACACAATAAAGGACATGAAAAATAAATAGGAACATACCCTCGTCGTCACCAGCAAATCAAATAAACCAAGAATGAGAAACGAGTGACTAAGTTGTCACCTCTACCAGTGCTCACACAAAACACGAAACTGAGCATGCTCCGGATTTTGTATTTTTTGGCCCAAAAAAATCCAAACCTCACGTGTACCCAAACAACACTTGTAAAATAATCACCCCTGAATATAATCCAAAATACCACTCTTGTATGGACCACCGAAATTCAGAAAGTGAAAACAAAGGATTCCACCAAATTCGGTTGTAACCGAAATAAGGGAAACACAACCGAAATACAATGAAAATGAACCCTAAGAAGGCTTTCACAATTGTCACCGCCTTGACAATGACTGCACCAACACTTAAACCTCCAACTTTATATGGGATCAAATCACACAAAAAAAACCCATAAGGGATAAGAAATCAACCAGTGGGTAAAAGAATGAACGCAAATCATTGGAAACCATGTAAAGGGTTCGATTTGGCTTCGGCATATATTGGAAAGATGGAAAAACTAGAATATTGTGATTAGGAGTTGAGTTTTTATTTCTTGTTGATTATGAAGCGTAAAGACTGAGTATTTTACACCTCAATTACAAGTTGTATTTTAGCTCAAAACTTACAAACTTGCAAGCTATCACAACGATCAATCCTTATCTCAACCCTCAAGCCCTTATCACAAATAACTTAAACCCAAATCCACTCTAGAAGCCTCCTATGGCCTCAATTCTAAGAAGTACCATGAGTTTCGGTTTAGTCATCTCAAGTCCCTTTGGTTAACATTTTTAGAAAACGCACTGGAAGAAATAAAACGTAACTCTAAATGTTTTTCGTGTGTGCCCCCAATATGCTCACACACCTCTAGTCGTGACCGAGCTAGTCCAACTACCATATAATCCAACACTTTATATCTTTCATTATGTTTCAGAAACCCTATTTTAGCTTATTATGAAACTTATAACTTAAATATATTTTAAATCTAATAACAAACTTATTAATAGCTCTAGGTTTTCAAAATAAGCAGGAAACATTAAGCCTAAAAAATTAGAAGCAGAAAACAATAAGCTAACAACCGGCTTCTCCAACAATTTCATGAAAACAAAAAACTGGGGAAACCACATAAACATCGTATACCGAAGCACACCGATGAACACCAATTGGCCAGCCTTGGGGGGGGGAAAAAAAAACGCGTTCGATGTAGAACCTCCTTACAAACCCCGCCATTTTTATAACATTTTTTACTTAAATAGATTTGCTTCTAGTATATGAAGTAATGTACCAAAATGCAGGATGATTGTTTACAAGTTAACCTAAAGTCAATAAGAAGGTTTCAAAGTGTCAAACGTGTCAAAGTTGCTAATTACATACCTTAAATTAAATTATAGGTGATGCTAGTCATGCTATTTGGATGGCATGATTAAAGTTATAATGCAATATAAGTCTAGTCTTCCCACTCCTAATTTTCTTCAAAGTAATTTGAATATGATTATACATGGAAATTAGTTATTACTAGTCAAGGAATATATATTTTTTAGAACGGCAATTTTTTTTACAACCTATATCACATATTTCATACATGCCTACAGCGAGGCTTGAAACCAGAACCTCTAGGTTGGTGGGGAACTCCACAGAACCCAAAGATACCTTGGTTGCCAACTGAGCCTACACATTTGGTTTTACTAGTCAAAATTAGTGAATATAACAATAATAGTTCTTAGTCGTGCTATTGGACGGAAGGCATGATTATTGTGTAATAAGTCTAGTCTCCACTCTCAAGTTTTCTTCATAAGTCTTCATGATAATTTATAATGTAAATCAGTTATTATAGTCAAGAATTAGTATGATTAATTATAATACAAAAGAAGTGGAGTACTCCCCTAATCCCAACCTTCTTATACATAGCAATTAATTATTATCGATCAAATTTTCTTGCTCAAAGCTAAGGATAAAAGGCTAATGCTTATTCTTATGATCTTAACTAAATTTTCAAAAATGAAGTTACCACAAGCAATGATTTACTTAGGACAAAAGCTATAAATAAGTAACTTACTTTTTGTTTTGTGCTACTATAAGTAACATACTTCAAAAATTATTAACATGAGTAACATACTTTTAAAAAGTCAACAAAATGTGTAACAATTGTTTTTTCTTATACACTTGAGCTGCCACCTAGGATGCCATGTGTATAGCCAAAGTCAAAGTCAACTTCTTTTTCTTTTTAAATTTTTTTGTTATACTTTCTTTTATGTTTTTTTTAAAAAAAGATTAAAAAATATATTAAAAGTTAAAGTCAACTTTTTTTTAAAAAAATTTTAAAAAATTATTTTTTGTTTTTAAATTTTTTTTGTACAGTCAAAGTAAAAGTCCATTTTTTTTAAAAAAATTAAATTTTTTTTTGTTTTTTTAATTTTTTTTTAGAGTTAAAGTAAAAGTCAACCTTTTTAAAAAAAGTTTAAGAAGTTGACTTTGACTTTGGCTTTGGCTGTACACATGACATCCTAGGTGGCAGCTGAAGTACATAAAAAAAACAATAGTTACACATTTTGGTGAATTTTTGAAAGTAGATTACTCATGTTGATACTTTTTGAAGTAGGTTACTCATAGTAGCACAAAACAAAAAGTATGTTACTTATTTATATCGGTTACCATTTAACTTAGTCATCTTCCTCTCATGTTTCTTTTCCTCTTATGGGTCTACCATAATATTCTTACTTTCGCCACGTCTCCTGCTTCTTATGGCGTAATGGAGACTGATTATCCACGCGTTGTTGTCATTGTAAGACAATATCACCCCCGATCCATACAAAGTTCTAACGTGGAAAACGCACAAACGAGTGACTGCATGTACAGATGCGTTCACAAGCTTAGAAGGCGCGTTGTCCCTCATGTAGTAAACTCGCAGCTTCCTCTATAATCTTTCTCACACAACAACAGCTATTCAAGGGAAACATGAACTTGTCCTGTCTATAGGGGTGTTTATTATCGTTTGGTTTTTTCGTGTTTGTTGTTGTACGTTCGGTACATCGGTTTGAAAATTATTGTCAAAGTTAAACACCAAAACCAAATAAACCAATTATAAGAATGTATAAAACCAAACCGTAACACCAAATTAAATTCGTTTGGTATCGGTATTAAACCAAGAAAACCAAATTTTAAGTGGAACTCCAAAAAATTAAAAAACATTTCCTCCAAATATAATCTAAAAGTTATAATAAAAAGCTAAAATAACTTTTTTTTTTTTTTTTTTTGAACGGCAAAATTTTATAAACTAGCAAGGAGCTAGAAAAGAAATTACAAAGATATTAAATGCGGGTTTTTAAGCCAATCATCCCTAGAGAACTTCCTACTACACCTACTATTACACCAAAGAAAGGAGGAAGAGACTATATTCTCAAAAAGGATCGATCTAGACGGCTTATTAACATCAAAAGTGGAACGATTCCGAAATCCCCAAATAAACCACCAAGCAACGTAGAAGACTCCTTCCAAAAAACCTTTAACTGAACCCGGAAGACGAATAGAAGAGAACCACGCGTCCCATTCTGAGAACGAACGCCAAAGCTGGAAATCGATCTCCCACCAACGGCAAACACGATGCAAAACCTCCTGAGATAGAGAACATCAAAATTACAAATGATGGACATCCTCTTCATCCGAAAAACAAACCGGGCAAGAAGTGGACTCCAAAATACTCAAATTAAATTAACAGATCAAAAAGTCTCACCGATGCTCAAGTAAATCAACAAAAAAAGTTTAAAAAACAAAAAGGTTTAAGAAGTTAACAAAAATAAATGAAAGCGAAATAAGATAATTTTTCTATGACAAAAGTCTTCACAAGCCTTATTAGCTTGAATATTTCATCTTCAAGCATCCAAACACACTTGCAACTTCACTCTTGCTCTTTATATAAATCAAGTAGCAAACCCTTGTTCAATTGTTTACGAATATGCATCAATCCTTGATTTGAGAAGTGATTAGTTTAAAATATATTTTAAAATTTTATAATTTCTAGTTAAGATAATACGATAGAAGTATATATTCCTATAATTAACTTTTTTTTACGTGTATAGAAATATTCGGTTTTTCGGTTTGGTTTGGTTATATTTTTGTCAAACCATAACCAAACCAAACACCAATTAAATACTTCGGTTTGGTTTCAAACCAAACCGTACACCAATTAAAACTTTCGGTTCGGTTTTATTCGGTTTCGGTCCGGGTTTTTTTTCGGTTTGTTTGGTGTCAAACCAAACACTAAACACCCCTAGTCGTCTATCTAGGCTACGCCATCTTTTTCTTAGTATTAATAAATTGGGGGAATTACATATATATCCCTAATTTGCAGAGAAATTACATATATATCCAAACTAACTTAATTTTTACATATATATATTCAAAATTACGTATATATCCCTTTTTTTTTAAAAAATTCTCTAAAATTTCTAAAAAAATTTCACAATATCGTGTATGTTGGTGCTTAAAAAAGTTATGAAAGAAGTTTTCTTAAAAGTGGATAGTTTGCCGAAAAATATTATGAAAAAAACGTTTGTTTTTTTTGTGCATCAAAAAATCGTTTTTGTACCCAACTTCTTTTGACCTTTTACATCAAAATTTTATTGCACATCATACTATAACAAGTTAAAAATTTTAGGCAATAATAAATTTTTGTGCATCAAAATTTCGTTTCGTGTGCATTAAAAAATATAAAAACTCAAAATTAAAAAAACTTCCTTTACAAAAATTTTATTGATTCAAAAAATTTTATACTTGTTATATACTATGATGCGCAATAATAGTTCGATGAAAAAAATAAAAAGAAGTTTGGTACGAAAACGAATTTTTAATGCATAAAAAAATAATTTAATGCACAAACATTTTTTTAACAATTTGTTTTGGCAAAACTATCTACTTTTAAAAAAACTTCCTTCACAACTTTTTTATGCACTAACATACACGATCTTGTGGAATTTTTTCAGAATTTTTCACGAATTTTTTTTAAAAGAGGGATATATATGTAATTTTGAAGCAAAAGATGGACATATATGTAATTTTAAAGTTTGTTTGGATATATATGTAATTTATTTGCAAAATAGGGATATATATGTAATTCTCCCTAATAAATTCAGTGAAGTCATTCCAACAAACTTGTCTGGTTGTTCTAACCTCGAAGACCTTTGGCTCGCTCGAAATAAGGTAGTTGGAAGCATATGAGTTTACTCTCAAAACTTGCTCGTTTTGTAATTCAGGAGAACAAGTTAACAGGCGGAATCCCACCTTTCTTGGGGAATATTACATCAATGTAAGCGTTCTCTGCTGTCCCGCTTGGTGGAGCATTCCAGATACCTTGGGTCTTTGCAAAAGCTTGACGCAACTTTACTGTGGTGGGTGCAACTATCAAAAGTAATGCGGAAGCTAAATTTAGGTAACTTGATTCTTATTAAGAGAGAATCATTGATTACAATTACACAAGAAATAGCAGAGTACCATCCTTTATATAGAGGAGATGAAGCGGGGAATAACAGAAGAAAACTGAATTACAAAATGAAATTACACATTTAGTCCCTGAACTATTAGGGACTTGTCAAAATGAAAATGAACCCTATAATACTCTTTACCCTCCCCTCAAGTTGGAAGCTCTTGAAAACCTAACTTGTCAGATAGAAAAGCATGTTGTGAACCCCGCAAAGCCTTTGTCATTATGCTAACTGTAGATGAGAAGGAATATAGGCAGTTTGTAAAAACCCTTCTTGAACCTTGTCCCTTGTGAAATGACTGTCAATGTCCAAGTCTTTGGTTCTCTCATGATAACAAGGATTAGCTGCTATCTACTTTGCAGCTTTATTGTCACAAAACAAAGTTATGGGAATTTGGGCATTTATATGTAGAAATTTAAGCAAATATGTCAGCCAAACAAGCTCACATGTTGTGGCAGCCATACACCTGTATTCTGCTTCTGTGGAAGATCTTGAGACTGTAGCCTGTTTCTTGGTCTTCCATGAAACCAAAGAATGGCCCAAAAAGATACAATATCCTGTGAGAGACTTTCTAGTCATAATACAGGATGCCCAATCAGCATCAGAAAAGCTTGCTACTTTCATATTGGTTTGAACAGGATAAAAGAGACCTTTGTTGATTGACCCTTTCAAGTATCTTAGTAAATACATAGCAGCCTGCAAATGAGGTTATTTTGGAGAGGAAACAATTTGACTAAGATGCTGAACTGCACAGGAGATGTCTGGCCTTGTCATGGATAAGTATCATAATCTACCAACTAGTCTTCTATATGATTCTGCATCAGCAATAGGCCTACCTTTGTTTAAAGTCAGCTTGAGATTTTGAGGAAGGGGAAAAGGAGTTGGTTTTGCTGCTGTTAGGCCTGCATCCTTTAATAGATCAAGTGCATACTTCCTTTGATGAAGATAAGTACCATGAGCAGTATTGCAAAGTTCAATTCCCAAAAAATATATTTAAGCCCAAATCTTTGATAGTTAATTTCTTATCCAATGTTGCCTTGGTATCACAAATTTCCTATAAAGAATTGCTAGTCAACAAAATATCATCCACATAGACTAATGCTGCTGTGAACTCTGTTCCTTGTGCTTTGATAAACAATGAATAATCATGCTTGGATTGAACAAAACCCAAAGATACTAAGAACTTAGAAAGTTCATGATTCTACTGTCTAGAAGCTTGTTTAAGACCATATAGTGACTTGTTTAGTTTACACACTTGATCAGTAGCAGCTTTAGTATATCCTTCAGGAGGCTTCATATAGATTTCTTCATCTACAAAACCATGTAGAAAGGCATTATTTACATCTAGTTGATGTAAAGGCCACCCTTTTGTAGTTGTAATGGCAATGAGAACCCTTACTGTTGCAGCTTTTGCCACTAGTGAAAAAGTATGTTTGTAATCCAATCCTTCCTTTTGACTAAAACCCCTGATTACAAGCCTAGCTTTGTATTTATCCACTGTTCCATTTGGTAAGTACTTCACCTTGAGAGTCCAAGTGTCATTGGCTTAAAGGGCCTACAGTTCTTTGTTCATTGCCTCAACCCACTTGGGATCAGTGATAGCTTGAGAATAGAAAACAAGTTCTCGTATTGCTTAAACATTAGCCAATGAAGCAACATATTCATCAGGATATTGCTCAAAATCCTATGCTTAAAACAGAGGATAAGTAGGGTGTTTGGTTTATGAAATATCAGCAGCAGCCATTACAGCTTTGTGTTTGGAAGTAACAAAATCCTTTAACCAAGCTGGTTGAGTACTGGATCTTGAAGACTTTCTGGTAATAGGAACTTGATTGGTTGTGGTGGAAGGATTTGGTTCTTCAACAATAGGAGTATTAGTACTTTCTTCAGGGGTGTTTGGGACAACATTCTCAGTAGTTGCATCAGTAGTTATTTTAGGGACAACGTTAGGAACATCTTCATCATTTTGTGCTCCTATTTCAGAAGGCCATTGTTGAGCAGGCAAAGAAGACTCATTTGTTGATTTGTCCTTTTTGAAGGGGAAAACTGTCTCATGAAATATAACATCTCTACTGCAAAACACTTAATGTGTTTCAAGACTGTATAATTTGTATCCCTTTTGACCAGGTGGATAACCAATCAAAACTGATCTAATACTTTTGGGAGAAAACTTGTCTTTGTGAAGTTTGGTAATGGTTGCAAAGCATAAGCAACCTATGACTCTGAGTTGTTCATAACTAGGAAGTACACCATGTAACATCTCAAAATGAGTATTCCATTCAAGTACTTTCATGGGCATCTTATTGATTAAGTAGGTAGCAGTGAGTACACAATCTCCCCAAAACTTATCAGGCAATCCAAAATGAAACTTTAAAGCCCTTGCGGTATCTAACAAGTGTCTGTGTTTCCTTTCTACTATAGCATTTTGCTGAGGTATGTACACCATAGACTTTTGGTGTACAATGCCATGTTTTCTAAGATA
>BQNB010053561.1:0-32707 GCA_026074375.1 Tanacetum coccineum
TCAATCACCATTTAAATGTTTGAGTGAAAACATATTTATAATCGTAAAACATTTATAATTATCTGAATAATGTAATTGTAGTTACTCCTGGTAGTTATAGTTACTCCTGGTAGTGTTGTAGTTACTACTGGTAGTGTTGTAGTTACTCCTGGTAGTGTTGTAGTTACTACTGGTAGTGTTGTAGTTACTCCTGGTAGTGTTGTAGTTACTACTGGTAGTGTTGTAGTTACTCCTGGTAGTGTTGTAGTTACTACTGGTAGTGTTGTAGTTACTACTGGTAGTGTTGTAGTTACTCCTGGTAGTGTTATTACTACTGGTAGTATATTAGTTACTCCTGGTAGTGTTATTACTACTGGTAGTATATTAGTTACTCCTGGTAGTGTTATAGTTTATTTTCTAAGTCTGACCCGACTATAATGACCCACTAAATCACATTTTCATGACTCGGGTTCTAAAGAGAATTTATGCGAAACGATATTTTGAACAACTTTCCAGTTCTGTCCGAGACCCGAAACTCGACCGAAATGGGCGAAAAAGCACTCGCATCAGATCTGATGCAGTGTATTAATTACCAAAAAGCCAGATTTTTGCCCCCGCCTTACGACCCGTTATCACTCGCTTTTAGACTTAAAGAACCTCACGGAGAAGTAAAACGACCTTCCGAAAAATACCATTTTAAAATCCTGACAGAAACTACTAACTTAACAAATGCTGGATTTTTTATACCTCGAATATATACCTCGTTTTCGCTCTAACTTTTTCGTTATAAATCCGTTTGACAAGTTTCTTACCTTTTCGGAATCGTCGGGAATCATACTATTTTATAAAAATATAAAATAAGGTGTTATATATATGAATTTTGGACAGAATCTTTGAGTGACCTTGTTGAATCCATTTTTAACCTTACTTTTATACCTTACTACTTTTGTAGTTAATCATTTTTACACCAACTTAATATGGTACAATACTTTCTCATCCCTTTTAACATGATATTAGCAATATCTCAACATATATAATAGTGTGCAAAATGATCATTACAAGTAAAAACTTCATTTTCATAATAAAATCCTAAATGGTGATTTAAGCTAAAATAGAATAAACATATGCATAGAAATGAAAACTATAAGAACATAAAGGGTTCTAGAAGACCTTATGATGTATGATGATGATGAACAAAGTAATCTAAACCCTTGTTTAGATAGAAATCCAAAGCTTGCACCAATGAAAACCCTTGTTTTCTTAATAAAACCCTAGCTTCCTTTTACTTGATAATCACTTGAAAATGGTTAGCCAATGCTTGGAAACACCTTAGAATATCTTAGGATAGATGTGTATAGGGTTGTATGGATTGTAGAAAAATTTTGTATGATTTGTTTGGGATGGCTTATAATGCCGTGGGTTTTGGCTAGGAAAAGAGAGAAGAAAATGAATTTTGTAAGTATAAAGAGTGTATGTAAACTTCACATATGCATGAGTATTTATAGGAAAAGGTTACTAGATATTTTAGTTAGCCAAGTTTGACTAGAAAAATCAAAGGGGAGGGGGGTTTGTGCCGTGGGTCAAGGGGACAAGAAAGGAGGGAACAAGGGCTTTAAAGCCTTGGTCTCTTGGTTCCTCCTAATGGGAATCATCCCATGATTTCAAGGGAGGTGTTCCTAGCTTATTTTCTTTTATATAATGTATATGTTACTTGTGTATTTTTATAAAAGAAAGTATAAGTAAAGTTTATAATAAAATGTAAAGTGTAGTTTTTATATAAAAGTTTACTTGTAATGTCTTGGTTATTTTGTAAAGTATTTGTTATCTTGTATATACATATGAGACGTGTATAAATATATACATATGCATAAAGTTTTATAAACTTCGATCATTGTATATAAACGTAGGTATTTGTTGAAGCGTACGTTAATTTTAAAGGTTCCAGGAATAACTAATTGTCATTTATCGCGAAACGTAAACGTTTTACGTAACCAACAAAAATAAAATATAAAAAGTTAATTAATACTTTCCTAAAAGTAGTATATGGCTTGCTTGACGAATACTTTAATTCGTTTGGTGTCTGTTTACATTAATCGTTGATTTTTAGTTTACGCGATTTAACCCCATCCTTAATATTAAAAGCGAACGCGTACGAGAAAAAAAAATTTAACTCGTAAAATAGATGACGTCGAAAATGACCTGAAAGTACGGAATGTTACACCGTATATCCGAATTCTCTTTTATCTCTTTGCGTTAAGAGATTAGCTTTTTGTCAAGTCCTACGCAGTGGACCACCCGATCCAATATCATTGTCTAGTACAGAACTTCTACGTTTTAAAGCCTGACAGAGATCGTGAAACACTGTTAGAAAAAATAGAGGCGGATATTTCGACCCGTTTACATGTAAATGCGTTGATCTGGGTTATCTTTTATCCATAACAGGTCAACGTGGTAGGGTTAAAAGATTTAACTAACACGAATACGGGTCAAGCAGGTGGACAGCACCAAAAGTGTGTTAAATTGCATAAACTTCCTAGATCAGTTTAGTTAAAAACACATTGTTTCTTAGTAAGTCTAGACTACTATCATCATTATATAGGTTTAAAAGTCATATTTTTTTTCCATGTGAACCAAGTGTACTGGTTTAAGGGGGTGTTTGTTTCAACCTATATAGCCGGTGTACGGCTTATTTGATTTTGGGCTTATGTTTCATAAGCTCACTTTTATGTGGCTGATTTCAAGACTTTTGGCTTATATAAGTTTATTAAATAAGCTTCATATTAAGTCAAAAAAGTGAGTTTACGAAACATAAGCCGAAAAACACATAAGCCAGCTATATAAGACGAAACAAACACCCCCCACGGCAAGCACTCAAGACTTTTTTTTGTTTGTTTTTGGTAACTATGGTTTCAGATTTGACCGACTAAGAGGGTGTTTGGATTATCTAAGGGGCTGAGAATGATAACGGTATACAACTAATGAGATAAAACTTCACACCATAGCGACCAAATGTAACAAAACGATCAAATAACCACCAAGAATCATGTCAAATGATTTGTCAAACTATAATCATTTAACAACTTACATTCAAAATGACCACCTATACTTAGTATCCAAAATCGATTACTTAACTCATATAAACACCAACATAAATTTAATAACAAACACATAAATTTATAATAACCGCTAAAAATTTAATAACAAGCACGGGCTACAAATGAAACAGGAGTACCTGAAATAACTTTAGTTTAAACACTTTTTTGTTGGAGAAAATCCATTTCTTTCTCCACCTCTTAGAAACACCTACAAAACACCAAAATCTATTTTAGCAATTAGCAATTCAAGATTATTAATGCATCCCAAAAAAATTCAAATGAAAATCAGAAAAAAGGGGCAAAACCCAACACCATTGTCTTCAAACTCAATTAAGAAAGCCAAAAAAGCAAAATCATGAACAACAAATTATAAGAATAAATCGAACCTTAAATCTTCAAAATCACAACCGAATCTACCCTTTGAATTGAAACAAATTATAAGAACATTCAAAACCTTATGAATTTAAGAAACGGTAGAAGAGATTTAAGGTAGATCTGACTATAACTCTAATTGTGTGTGTGTGTGTGTGTGTTTTTGATTTGTGGAAAAAGAAGAATAAGACACGAAGCAAAGAGACAGATATGTGAAGACACGTAATCAAACCAGACCAGGGAAAACCCGGTCTATCCAGGCATTTAATGCCTCCTCGGGGAGGCAATCTTACCTTTTATATATAAAGGTATAATAAAGCAAAATATATCTTATTTTTAAAAAGGCAACATTTATAGTGTCTGGATATGAAATGGGTGGGCACTTTATAGAAAGACGTTTACGATTTAAAATAAGAATAAAAGAAGAAATTGAATGTCGTGTGAGAAAAAAATACAATATATATTTAGATATCTCGACTATAAATAACTTAATTCATTTAATTAAAAAAATTATTTATCTAGACCAAAATTAAACCATATTTACTAATATGAACTATATATATTCATTTTACCAAAATAAACCTCACGATCTCAACACCCTTTTGAAAGTGTCACACGGCGCATTTTAGGTTTTATGCATTGTGGTTTTTTTTAACTTGCTCTGAATGAATCATAAACACAAACTTATGTGCTTGCTTTACTTAAAATTATCCTCTTCCCTATTCACCAACAAGCATATTTCATTTATTTTATCAAAAATGTTGGTCATCTGTAAGAATACCTAAAATGCGCTTGTGTTTGTATTTTTGCGCCTAGAATGCGCTCGTGTTTGTATCTTTATGTTGTTTAATGTGTTAATAAAGCAAGAATGCGCTCTAAATGCGCTTGTGTTTGTCTTTTTGTGTTGTTTTATATATCAATAAATCAAGAATGCACCCATAATGCGCTCGTGTTTGTTTTTTTGCGCCCATAATGTGCTTGTGTTTGTCTTTTTGTGTTAATAAATACCGTGTGTTTTCACGTTTCTTGAATGCGTTTTGTTTTTTTTGTGTTGGCGCGTTTGACAACGTGTATAAACTAGGTTCGTTGATTAATAATTTTTCTTTCATCCAACACAAGCGCGTATGTATGTTCATTTATGTAAATAATGTATGCGTCGTCCATAGTGTTCGTCTAAAAAAATCTTTCTTTTTATTTGTCTTGTATAAATTAGAGTTTGAGTTCGTTCGTTTAGAGTCATATAGAGTTGATGCAAATAAAAACATTGTTTTCACGATTAGGACACAATGACTTATGTAGATAGATTGCAGGTATGTTTGGTGACAAGCTTTTTAGAGCATATTTGAGCATTTAGCATAAAGCATTTAGCATTTTGATATTAATGTTTGTTTAGTAAATAGCATTTAGCATTTTTGTTTTGTTTAAATGCTCTTTTACTAAATGCTCATTTTTCAAAAGCATTTAGCATTTAGCATTTTTATTTTGTTTAAATGCTATTTTCATAATTACAGCTATCTTACCAAACACGTTTTAGTAAATAAACTGCTACCGCTAACTGCTACTGCTAACTGCTACTGCTAACTGTTACCGCTAACTGTCGCCGCTCATTTCAGCAAACATACATTTTCTTATTTACGGCATATATTAAACTCTTGACTTGATCCATTCAACATGTAAGAGTGTCAGGTGTGATTCAAAAGGTATACAATGGTGGGAACACTTTGATTTCATGCATCTTTTGATACCAATCATATCCTTCCTTAATGAATTGGCCCCAGGCAATCGGCACATGTCCCAGTTGACCTAATTAGTCAGGAGTTAGGATAGAACCCAAACCAATATCAAATAGCTCTCATTTTACCGGTCAATTGAGTGTTTGCGGTGAAGAAATGGTATCAACTGAGCCAAGGACCGATTGATATTGCCATAACGTCAGTTCATGTGTGATAACATCGGAATCGACGTTATGCCTGCGTGGCATCCACGTTTCTGGCATTGTCATATCAGCTTGATGTGCGTTGCAATACTGTTGGGTCCGGCGTTTCTTTTTTCCGATTTATATGTACGTGTATGTGTTGATTGTGTGTGTGTTTGAGAAAGTGTTTGTGTTTAGGGTATCTGTGGAGGAATAAGATGATAATTAAATCTTTTTTTATACATATAAACTTTTAAAAGTTTTAACTTATACCCTTGAACTTTTAAATGTTTGTTTATATAGGTTAAATTTATGTAATGCTTTTTTTTCTTAATTTTATTTTTATTTTTATATAATTTATATTTGTATTTAATAAATGAACATGTATTTTGTTTGGAAAAAGAAAAAAGAAAACAAAAAGGAGGGTCCTAAATGAGGGTGTTAAAACATGTTACTAGTAAATGAGTGTTTTGATGTGTTGATGTTAACAATGAAAATGTTGAGGTAAAACTAGGTGACAACACTTTTTAGTGTTGAAGTTGTTACCACACCTAGAAATCTAATGTAGATATGATGTGAAGAAAATGAGATACATATGTTCCAAAATCATAAAAGTATGTCATTCAATTCTACAACCTTTTAGAAATTAATAACCAGCATTATATTATTCACGAGGCGTTTATACCCGTGCGTTGCACCGGGCTTCTTTTTGGAAAAATTTAACTTTTACTTATGTGAAGCATCGTATTGTTATTGTTTATATTCACATATAATTAAGTATTTATATTACATACGTCGTGCAATATTCCATAACAATGATGTATTGTTTTTTTTGAACGGCGGAATGATATTAAAACTAGCAAGAAGCTAGAAAAAGTTACAAAGAAATAAGGTTCGGATTTTTTATCCACTCTAACCAACTAAAGCTAGCTTTGCATCTATATCTACACAAATAGAATGAACGAAAAACTAGCACATCAAAAATAATCACCTTTGATGGACTCTTTGAATTGAAAATGGGCTTGTTCCGACACAAGCCACCATGTAACATAAAAAAATCCCTTCCAGCATGCCTTTATGCTTCGAACTCATCCTGAGCGAAAGAAACCATGCGAACCATTCTTCATAAGACTGAAACTCCGAATATGTTAACTCCCACCATGTAGCTATCTTCTGATATATATCTCTCACCAACGAACAAGCAAAGAATACGCGACTCGTGGATTCCACTTCCTTATTACATATTGGGCAAATAATAGATTGAATCTCAATACCTCTACGAGACAAATTCAACCGAGTAGGTAAAAAATTAAACCGAACTTTCCATGCCATAATATTAATTTTTATAGGAACCACTTTGATCCAACCCGTCTTATGAGGAGAACCTAATAACCGATGATCTTCGATAAACTTTCTGGCTGACGCTACCGAGAACTCATCCGAACCCACAAGGGACCAAAACCATCTATCATTCATATCCGGTAACTCTACACCTTCAAGAACCGATGTTAACGCTCTAAACTGTTCCATCTCTACTCCATCCCTTGGCAAACGACGCAACGAAAAACCAACATCATTATGATTCATTTTCGTCGCCACTGTAAGCTTCTTGTCAGATTCGAGAGCATAAATTCTAGGAAACCTGGTCTTAAAATTCTTGTCGCCCAACCAAACATCCTCCCAGAAATTCGTATCTAAACCATTACCAACCCTTTTATTCAGAAAGCTCAACAAATCAATATCATTATTTCTGAGCTTGTTAAATTCATTCACAATACTCATCCATGTAGAAGAGTAAGAGACTTTCGAACGCATATCAATACCTCCACCATTACCATGCAGGGCACGAATGAATCTAGACCAAAGAGAATTCCTATCATTATGAAAACGCCATATCCATTTAAACAATAAAGCTCTATTTAACGGAAAGAAACTTGAAACCCCCAACCCTCCTTTATCTTTGGACGCCAACACTCTACTCTATTTAAACCATGACATCTTATTCTCCTTTGGATCGGCTCCAATGAAAAAACTACGTCTAATATCTTCCAAACATTTAAGGACTTTAGATGGAACTTTATACATAAACATATAATAAATAGGAGTCGAACCCAACACTGACTTAAGAAGAGTTAACCTACCTCCAATAGAAAGGGTTTTCATCTTCCACCTAGATAGTCGAGATCATAATTTGTCCATAATCCCATCCCAAGACCTGATGCGTGACATCAAACCACCCACTTTAATACCAAGATATAAGAAAGGAGTCTTCAAAGTACTACATCCCATCTTGATCGCATCTCTAGAAACTAACTCATCATCGACTGTTATACCCATTAATTTACTCTTATGTAAATTCATACGAAGACCCGAATCCTTATAAAAACAATCCAATGCTTGAACAATAGTATTAATATTGGATTCTGACCATTTTCCCATAAAAATAACATCATCCGCATAAAATAAATGAGATAAATGCGAGGAAGAACTAACCGACACTCCTTTGAAAAGGCCTTCATTCACCACATTTTGAAATGAAAGATGAAGGCTCTCCATAATTAATAAAAACAAAAATGGGGATAAAGGATCACCTTCTTTAAGACCTTTTCGAAACTGAAATTCACCTGTAGGACTCCCGTTCACTAGAATCGAACCTTTAGAAGAATGCAAACAATTAAGAATCCAATCTCTCCATTTCGAACCAAAACCAAACTTATTTAAAACGTCTTCCAAATAATCCCATCTAACCGAGTCGTAAGCCTTCTCAAAATCAACTTTAAAAATCATCGTTTCCTTTTTCTTAGATTTACACAAATGGATTAATTCATCAAGAATGAAAGGACCATCTAAAATTAGTCTATTAGCAATAAACGCGGATTGAACTTCGTTAACTAAGTCTCCCAAAACCCCCCACAAGCCGATTTGCCAAGATCTTCACGATGATTTTATACATACTACCAATCAAACTAATCGGTCTATAATCTTTAACAACTTTAGCGTCTTGCTTTTTAGGAATTAGAGCGATAAAAGAAGCATTACCTCCTTTAGGAAACGTGCTTGCTGCGAAGAAATAAGACACCGCATCGACGACATCTTTTTCGATAGTATCCCAATATCTTCTATAAAATCTAAATGTAAAGCCATCCGGTCCAGAGACTTATCTGTACCGCAGTCCCACACCGCCCTTTTAATTTCCTCCTTCGTCACATTCCTCTCTAAATCAAGGTTCTGCTCCGCACTAATTCTATTCGGAAAAACCATATCCAACGTTAATCTTGACGAACATGGACTATCGAACAGTTCCTGAAAATGAGATAAAAACTCATCCTTAACTGAATTAGGATCCTCGATCCAAATACCTTTAGTTAAAATACCACGAATAGCGTGTTGATTTCTTTTCTTATTAAGTACACCATGAAAATATTTAGAATTTTCATCCCCTTCAATCGACCAATTTATCTTGGCTTTTTGAGCTAACTCCGTCGCCTCTAACTTTTCTAGTTCTTGAATCGAATTCATAACATGCACCCTCTTATTTAATAACTCTGGATCCATCTTTTTATCATCGACTAAAAGATCAATATCATGCAACATACCTTTCAGATTTGATTTGTTCACATTTACACTTTCTTTTTTATCTCTAACCCATAAACGAGTCTGCACCTTTAAATATCTCAACTTCTTTATGAACTTTAAGATATCATTATTATCAGAAATCTCCGTGTTACTCCAAGTATCAACGATAAATTTATCAAATCCTTCCCATTCGAACCAATAATGAAACATCCGAAATGAAATGGGACCATAATCATAGCACACCTCTCGTAATAGAACAGGTCTATGATCCGATGAATATCGATCAAGAGTAATAGCCGTAATATTTGGGCAAGATCCCATAAGATCTTCCGAAATAAAAAAATGATCCAGCTTGCTCATTTTATTACCGGATTTATGACACCGCGTAAAAGCATATCCTCCCTAAGGAACTTCCACCAAGCCGCCTGATGAAATAAAAGCGTTAAACACACTTGCATTATGATTATTGAAAATAGTGCCAAAACGTTCTTCTTTAGACCGGACTTCGTTAAAAATCTCCCATTAAGATGGTTTTACCGCTCCAACTATCAATCACGTGATTTAAATAAGACCATAACATTCTCTTCTCAGAAAATTCTTGAGGAGCATAAACGGAGATGATAAGATACCTTTTAGCATTAGGAATCCAATCACCTTGAATAGCAACAAAATAATCTGAAATCGTAGAATTATACTTACGAAATACCCTAGGATCCCAAACAAAAATGACACCTCCTGAGTTACCCACGGAAGGGCCACAAACGAACTCAAAAGAAAAATTACCCTAACAATTCTTGATACACCGATTATCAATCGACTCTATTTTTGTCTCTTGGAGAGACAAAAAATTCACCTTGTTATTATTACATAGCTCCTTAACCCAATATTTTTTAGCCTTTTGGGCAAGGCCTTGAATATTAAGAGATAGGAAATTCAATGATAAGACTCGCTCTCTCCACGAATCTTAATAATTTATTCTATATTACTAACACATCCATCCATCTTGTATCCCATTGTTTGACCTACCTTAACCAAATCATCCAACACTTGCAATATAGAACCACCTGTTTGAGGGCCTGTTGGGCGTTTAAAATGACCTGAACAATGAGATTCTTTGTCTTCCTCCTTTGATTGTGACACGCCCCTGTTACAATTATCCTCATTAACATTACCTTGAGCATTAATCAACTGTTTAGGCACCTGTTCCTCCACGTTCACAAACACATCTTGGTCATCTTTGTTACTCAAATCGTCCAACGGAGTAAAACCTGGAGGGTACTTCAAAGTTGCATTAGAATTCTCCTCTTCCTTGTTATTACTACAAGGTTTATTTTGTAACAGATCATAGATTTTAAACGGGTCTTCGGAATGTATCTCCCCCTCTTCAAATCTAGTTTCATTGCCTTGTTTTGACGTCTCATGGGATTGACTAAACTTCGTTTCTGGAACCGCATCTATATCACAATCATTATCAGAATGAGCTTGCAATTCATCTTCATTTTTGTCTCCAACAAACTCATTATCAACTTTGTCATCATCGGACTCACCCTCCCCTTCTTCTTCTTCTAAAAAATTAGGAACCCATCCACTAACCTCTTTAGCACGAATCCAATTTTTTTTTCCCTTAACAATGATCTTAAAAGTCTCGAAAATGTTTTGTTACAGCTTAGTCTTGATACATATCCTCTTACTGTACAAAGACAAATTCTCTTTATCCTCCTCGAATAATAATTCTTCCCATTTAGACAAAATTTTATTAAACGTATTACTCGTCCACATCTTCATAGGAACTCCTTCAATGTCCACCCAAACAACCCTCTCGTCAATTACAAAAGAGTTGGATGCATATTCTAAAGAAGAAAACCACGAACCAACTCCAACATGAGATTTAAAATTCTCCAACACCTCTTTCATACGAAATTCAATAAGGACCCAAAATCCACCTAAGTATTTAAGATTAAAGTTATCAAAACCCTCTTTGATCAATACCATCTTCAAATTAGTTAGTAGCCCAAAATCCGATACCTTCCCCTTCAAAGCTAATGAGTAATCATATTCTAGAAAACAAGACTCATCAAGCACTAAAGATGGTTTAGAATCCTCCTCAACAACCTGTTTATGCTCCATCTTCTGTTTTACAGCACCTACATATGAAGATTGATCCATAGAAAACCCTTTACTGTTACTAGGCACTTCACCAGAGAACTTACACCCATCATTAGCTCCTTTAACATACTGTGTTTTATTCAAAGGAAGTCTTTGAAATTTAGCAACATTAGCATGCAATCGTAAATGCCCCATCCATATTGTGCACAAATTTCTCACTAACCGATCCACATCTTTAATGTGAATAAAACGTACAAAACCAAATCTATTACTTGATTTCGACCTCCTGTTTGGGATATAAGCATCAATCACACGACCATATTCTTGACATTCTTTCCAAAGATCACGAAAAGAAAATTGTTCTGGGAAATTCGTGACATAAATTGACGTCGAGATTTGTTGCACTTGGTCTTCTTTAGATCTACGATCGCCCACAATAAACACCAGAAAAACCACAGATCCCTAATAAAGAAACGAAGCCCTAACCCAGAAAAAAGACGAACTTAAAAACAATTGAGAAACAAACCCTAGGCGATAAAAAACAAAAGAAAATAAAAAATTAATCGTGTCCCTATGGTCTCAAGGTGAGAAATCGCCTAACTGGCTCGTTTAGAAATCAAATCAACAAGTGACGATCTCAATAAACAAGGGTTATAACGATCATCACACAAAAAAGGTAGTAGACAAGATCAATTAGAAAAGGAGATGACATATCGCTAAGGATCGCCAGCAGAATTAAGGTTTTGTTAATCAATGATGTATTATAAGACTGTTAGCTTCATTAAAAGTTTAAAAAGTTAATTTAGTCACATTTTTAATTTTTGATTTAATGCATGAAGCTAACATTGAACTTGTTTTGTCACTTTTGTGCATATAAAACTTACGGAAGGATATTGATCCTGTGACATCTTTATGCCAGTTGAACACCAAAAGTCAACTCGATTAAATGTCCATAACAATTTACAATTTCCACAACATGAAATGGATGTTGAAAAAAATAGTATATGCTATATATATTTATGTCTAAAATAAAGATAATATGAATGAGATATCGTGTCTCAAAGTAGGACACGTGAAACACAAAATCTAAAAATCTATTTTAGGAATAGATTTAAACTTATCAAATAAGTTTGTACAGAATATTTTGTGTCATTAAAATATATGCAAATCTTTTTTTGTTAATAAAAGATTTGCTTAAGTTGGGCAGTTATTTATCTTGAAAAACAAGACAACGTTTTCACTATAAATAGAGGCCTAGTCTTATTCGTTTTAGACACAACAAAATATGCAGCTCCATAGAAACCAAGTTCTAGCAATCCTTTCGATCAGAAATGTACAACTGCTTTCGTGATTTTTTAGCCAAGTTTGCCAGGTCCGGCTGTACAACAGCTTTAGACGTTATACCCTGGGAAACAGACAGCGAATCTGTTTTAAGGGAATCGTGTTAAACACGAGCCTCGTTCCACGACCTTTTACTGTTTTTATTTACTTATCGTTATATAGTGTCTGTCTTCTGCTTCTACCCCTTTCTATCTGTTATTTAATTTTCTGTTATTTATTTTCTGTTAATTTAATTTATTGTATTATAATTCGATTTTATTAATAAAAGTGTAACAGTTTCCCAACAGTCTTAAAACAGATTCTGTGTAACAGAATTAAAATCACTTTTGTTAAATCGGATTAATTATTATTAACAGATTTTATAATTATAAACTGTTTTTTGTCGAAACCAAGTTGAGTTTCTTTAGAAGTCAGTTTTAATAAACAGATTTTTAATGTACATATTTGGAATTACAGATCTATAACGATTTTTAAAAAACAGTTGTTCAAATCAGTTTAGTTTGAAACCAAGATTGAGTTTCTGTTAAACTGATCTAGTTGATTCACTGAAACTAAGATTGAGTTTTTTTGAAGCAGATCCGGTACAAGGTTATAGAAATCAGGATTGAATTTCTTAAATACAGATTGATAACAATTTATTTAACTGTTTGTGTTGATTTTTTAGGATGACAATCACGATTGTGACTACTCCTGTAAATGTAATTGGTGCGCCAGTTACTAACATGGTTGCAAATCATGACGAATTTAGATTTATTGAAACCAAGTAGAGTTTCTTTGAAACAAATCTCATAAAATATAAGTTATTATTTTATTAGATTATTGGAATGGATTCATTGAAACCAAGTGGAGTTTATTTGAAACATATCTCATAAAATACAAGTTGTTATTTTATTAGATAACTGTAACGTGTCTGATAAAATCAAGAATAATTTCTTTGAATCAAGCTATTGATAATTATACATGTTATTATTAAATATCAGGTTATATATCACTTTTCTAATTTAGTGAAAGTGTTTATTTTACTTTTCTAGTTTATTTTAAACCGGGTCGGTTAATTATTAACTAGATATAATTCTTGAAATCTTTTGAAGTTTAAAGGTATATCTATAAAAACCTTGTTGAGTTTCTTTAGAAGAATGGATCTACTGAAACCTTGTTAAGTTTCTTTAGAAGAGTAGATCGACTGAAACCTTGTTGAGTTTCAATGTTGAAATTGATCATGTGAAATCGATCTATTAAGATCTTCTTAATGCAAATTGACAACATCATATTACATATGTGTTTTTTGATAAAACCATTATGTAATAAACGATATTGTTTAATTATCTAGTCGAAAGACTTCCTTTAAAGTAGTTTTGTATAACGGATCTTACAAAACATTAGCATTTTAAACAAAATTCGATTAAAATCATTTTTGTTAAGAAAAACTTCTAATTAAGCATGTTGTTAATAGTATCAAAATTAGTTTCAAACTAATCATGAGATCTCGTATTAACAAAATATTTGGAATGTCACGAGTGACATCTAAAAGATCTGCTCCCGAACTTGTTAAAAAGGGAGACCGATACTCTAGTTACGTGTACGGTAGATCCTTTGAAGCATTCAGAAACCTTATGTGCCATAACTATGCGTTATATGGTCTGAATGACATGAAAACTGAGGCTATAAGGGAATCCGACCTTAGATGATGGTGGATTAACACTTCGGTATCATGTCATGTTTATGGTGATAAGAGTTTGATTAACTCATTTAATGTAGTGAATGGAGAAAAAGAATTTGGACAACTCTCCAACCGCTATTATCACGGGAACGAGAGATGTGATTTACATCTGGAAAAGAGTTTAAGTTAACCAATGCGTTGTACGTGCCGGAGATTCGTAGGAATCTTGTGTCCGGATGGTTATCTAATGAAATTTGGCTTTCATCTTGTGTTTGAATCAAATAAAAAAAATGAGTTAACGAATAACATAATTTGAAAATGTTTAAGCCGAATGTATTTTCAAATGGTAATTTCATTAAAATGAGTATGAATTCAGCTTATTTGATTGCTTAAATGTATGGCATGGTTGACTCGGACATGTTTTAATTTTTAACTCAATATGTTATCAAATTAAACCAATTTGGATACCTTTTTTACACGGATTACAGAATTAAAACTTGTGTTGAAGCCAAATTGACAAGATTATCTTTTCTTTCGGTTAAACGGAAATAACCGAACCCCTTGATATGATTCACATGGTTTTATGTGATTTGGAATTGATACCTACTAAGGTAGCAAATAGCGAGTACTTCATCATATGTGTTGATGGTGGTACAAAATATTGCTATTTATACTTACTTGAGAGTAAGGATATAGACAAGATTGTTCTATATAAATAAGTTGAGAATCAACTTATCATTGAACAAGGTGGTTCAAAGTCACATCGGAGGTGAATATGTGTTTCCATTTCTAAATTTATGTGCTAAAATTAGAATAAGACACAAATTTATTGCTCTTGATACTCCAACAAGAGAATTGTTGTAAGAAAAGAACCGTGCATTAGAAGATATGGTTAATGCCATATTCTTAAGTCCTGGTTTAAGCCATGGCATGTGGGGGAAAGCAATTATATAGGCTACTTATCTTTTAGATAAGATCCCTTGTAAAGAAAATAAGATAGTTCTTATGAACTATGGATGGGAAGAAGACTGTTGGGAATTATAGTTTTGATGAGACAAAGTGAATAAAAGAATGAAACAAAAGGACTCAAACGCAAAGCTGGAATTCTTCAAGAGATGGAAGATTTTAAAGATTTCCTAGAAGATCTCCTCATTCAAGTATAAGATAAAGATCAACATTAATGCTGATTGAAGATTAGTCAAATAGTATTTAATGCTGATTTACAGTTTCCTAATCTTATTTGTTCTTATCCTTTGTAAACCTAGATATCTCTATTATATAAAGAGATATCATGCGTGTAGTTTAAGTATGTGCACAAGATGTAGACGTCTAGAAAAGGTGTGTGTGTGTCTAGGCATGTGAATGCCTATATGGTTTGGTTGGTTTAGCCTCAAGGATCTTTGATCCTTGTTAGTTTGTAGATAATCGTTCTACAGTTGATCGTGTAGAATTGGGGCTAATAGTGAAAGATAATGAATGAAAAACCTTGTTATGATATCAATGTTCTTATGCTATTTCCGCTATGCATATACTTTATGTTCATTGTTATCATTATCCTAGATAAGGTCTAAACAACCTGAGCTTACAACGATCTAAGGAGTTATTCAAACTCCACAATTGGTATCAGAGCCTGGTGGCTCTTGATCTAGGATCTACAAGGTTTATAAAGAAACCCTAAAACCCTAATTTTCATGAAATCGATTTGTGGTAAAAGATTTATGGGGTTTTGAAGATTAATTTCTATGATGATGCTTATAATCGTCCTTTCTACCTGCTTAGGTATGCAATACGATTATCAAATGTTGTTATTATTCTTTTAGGGTTTCGCATGAACAGTTAGGGTTTCGAGCAGATTGGTGAACCTGACGTGAAGAAAAGAGCATGTTGTGCGACATCGTATAAGTTTCATGTTATGGGTTCGTGATTCAGATTGAAGATTGTTTGATTATTAGGGTTACGTCGAAACACAAGAAAGTTTGGTGATCATGGTGTAAAGAAAACCTAGGGTTTAACCTATAGTTTTTAATCGTTTTTCTTGTCGACATGAAACTAACAGAAGCTTTTTGTTTGTACTGCTCTTTTAGATTCGATCATAAGTTAGTACCGCTCGAATATTATTAATACTGCCAGCCTTCCAAGTTAATACTGTTGGTTGATTTTTAGTACTGCTTAGATCTATGGTTAATACTGCTCGATATATGTTTATATTGTTCAAGTTTATGTTTGTACTGCCTTTGTTGTTCGAGAAACGAGGGTTTGTACTGCTAATGTTGTCCGAGATAAGCAGTTAATACTGCTAGGCTTGTCCGATATCGAACAGTACTTGGTTTTTGGATGGATTTGGATCTCGGACAGAACTATTTTTCAAATAGTTTATTCTTATTGATTTATGGCTCGTATTTTTGGAAATTTATTGAAGATGTGATTACGAAGAGGGTTATTTATTGCTTATTACGAAGAGGGTTATTTATTGCTTATTTTAACCAAGTGGTATCAGAGCCACTAAAGGGACTTTGCACAAGATTGAACAAAGATCAAAACCTTTTATTCCACCTAAAGACTTGATTATCAAGTTTTACCTGATGTGAGGAGGTACGTTGTATATCATGAGTATTGGTGGACTATCACTGTAAAGAGTTACGTGTTATGCTTATTTACGTTATAAATATGAGGATTTTATCAAGAGATCGAGGTCTACTCGTCGGAGTAAGAAGTGTGAGTTACTTTATGCATATTTTAGTGCAAGATATAAATTCAAGTATTTGGTTATTCTACTTCAGCATCAAGTTCGTTATACTTAGATTTTCTTCATCAGTGATCACTACCTAAGCCTACACAGTTTTGAGATCCAATAGATGGGACAACAAAGGGTATCAGGGGAAGCTTATTGATTAAATGTTTAACCATCTACATGCACCACTTGAGGGGAAGTGTTTACAAGTTGCTTATCTACTGAAGACCCCTATTGGATGATTACAAAAAGGGGAAGAATATTACAGGTTTAATTGATTTTTGCACTTAATTATGTGTGTGGCATGGCCGATGTTACTAAGGAAATTTTGAATTAAGGGAAGATTTTTGTTCATTCAGGGCAGATGATTACATATCAACTTCATGGGGAAGCTTTGGCTTATATGATTAAGGTCGTGACAAAACGACTTTGTTTGTTGTTGTCTCACAATAAGGGGAAGATTGTTGGGAATTATAATATTGATGAGACAAAGTGAATAAAAGAATGAAACAAAAGGACTCAAACGCAAAGTTGGAATTCTTCAAGAGATGGAAGATTTTGAAGATTTCCTAGAAGATCTCCTCATTCAAGTATAAGATAAAAATCAACATTAATGCTGATTGAAGATTAGTCAAATGGTATTTAATGCTGATTTATAGTTTCCTAATCTTATTTGTTCTTATCCTTTGTAAACCTAGATATCTCTATTATATAAAGAGATATCAGGCGTGTAGTTTAAGTATGTGCACAAGATGTAGACGTCTAGAAAAGGTATGTGTGTGTGTGTATCTAGGCATGTGAATGCCTAGATGGTTTGGTTGGTTTAGCCTCAAGGATATTTGATCCTGCTAGTTTATATAGAATAACCGTATTCCAAACATTTTTCGTGTGAGAATTAGGGCTAATAGTGAAAGATAATGAATGAAGAAACTTGTTATGCAATCAATTTCTTATGCTATTTCCGATATGCCTGGAGGTACGTTAATGATTCATTGGGATACATTATCCTGATTAGAGGACCTAAACAACCTGAGCTTACAAAGATCTAAGGAGTTATTCAAACTCCACAAAGACTATCTTATAAGTATTTACAAATTTAGGGGGGGTATCTAGCCAAGATATTTGTATTGAACCCCAAGGTTCAAAAGATTTGACTTGAAACTGTGAATTGCATATTCTTAGTATATGCTCATAACAGTAGTGCTTATGGTTTCTTTGTGTATGTTGATCTACACAAGGATATGATAATGGAATAAAGAAGTGCTTCCTTCTTTGAAAGTATATTTCCATGTTAACGAAGGAAATTGAAAGATCATCTAGAATTGATGACGAAGTTGTCCAATGATCGGGAGAGGGACGGAGAGTGGGCGGAGATTATTATGAACTCCAAGATGAGAGACAAGAATAAACCCAATAAAAGAGGTTGAACCTAAAAGAAGCAAAGGGCAAGAATCGAGAAATCGGTTGGACTTGATTTTGTTTCTTTTATGGTAGAAAACGAACCTACTTCTTATCGAGAAGCAGTAACTTTCTTAGAATAGCTTAATGGAAAGTGAATGCCATTTAAATAGGAACGATGAGGAGTTCTATTTATTGACAAATCATAACTTAGAGCTCGTGGTTTAACTTTCGGGTTGTAAACCACTAGGCTATAAATTGGATCTTCAGAAAATAAATGAAAGCCCGATGCACCATTGATAGATACAAATCCAACATTGGTGATTTTAAGGATTTAGACAATCGCAAAGGTCTCGTGATAGACGAGGGGGGAAAGCGACATTTGTGCCTGGGTTATGAGCGTATAGGACCGTGAGTGAGTTGAGAATAGTGGAACGGTTGCAGAGATGAACGTCATTGAGAAGAGGAAGGGATAAAAGGTTTCAATCACATGGGTAGTATGGAAGGAATGGTGACATTTCAGAAGAGGTTGGTGTGATATTGGGAGAAAACGTTAAGCTTGATACATGAACCAACTAGTGAGGGGTTATTTATGGCTCCTTGGGAGGCGTAGATATAAAAAGTTTATAGGCTTGTTAAGTCATTATATGGATTAAGGCAAGCTCCCAAACAATGACATCAATTTTTCACCATACATGTAAGAATTGGATTTCGAAATAATGATGTATGTTTGTACTCCATGTTTTTATACATAGATGTTTAATTATCAACTAGAAGTGATAAGAAATAAACAAATCCCACTAATGACATGGTTGGAGTCGAAGATTGACATGTAACTTTCATTTAGTTTTTGACTAAGGTTCTTTTCTTGGAACTAACAAAGGTCATTTAAACCAATATGGATTTGTTTTGAAGTCAAAAATTGCATCTATCTAAAAATAGAGGCTTAGGTGTTGCCCAATTAGAGTATTCAAGGATTATTGGCATGTTAATGTACTTGATGACAGGTACCCGACCTGACTTAGCATATGCAGTTAGTAGGCTAAGTAGGTATACGAGTAATCCAAGTTATGCACATTGGAAAGCTATAACGAGGGTACTTCATTATTTGAGATACAGTCGTGATTATGGACTGCATTATGACAGACATCCTGCTGTTATCGAGGGATACAGTGATGCAAATTGGATATCTGACATAAAGGATTCTAGATCGACTAGTGGATATGTGTTTACACTAGGAGGGGCCGCTATATCTTGGAAGTCTTCCAAGCAAACTGTTATAGCTAAGTCCACGATGGAATCAGAATTTATCGCGCTAGATAAATGCGGAGAAGAGGCGGAATGGCTACGTCAATTCGTAGAGGACATACCAAGGTGGCCTAAACCGGTAACGGCCATTAGTATACATTGTGACAGTAAATCGGCCATGGGAAGAGCTAAAAGTACAATGTATAATGGAAAGTCCAGACATATCCGTCGTCGACATAACTCGATACGACAACTACTCTCAACTGGAGTTATCTCAATTGACTATGTGGCGTCAAAGGATAACATCGCGGATCCGTTTACAAAAGGCTTAAGCAGAGAGTTAGTTAGTAAGTCGTCTAAAGGAATGGGACTAAAGCCCTTGAAGGAATGAGTTTCTATGAAGGAAAACCTAACCTAGTTGACTGGAGATCCCAAGATCTAGGTTCAATAGGACAACCTAATCATAGAAATGTGGGGGAAGTCACGTCAATATGGGGTGTTACTTAAAATTGTAACATCCTAGTCCATTCCTATAACAAATGTGACTTGTTGAGGTTAAACATATGGCTTTAATGATTCAGGATGAAATCACAAAGCATAATGATTCAAGATGAAATCGCAAAACATATGTTTTTAATGATTCAGGATGAAATCACCTATGTGAGAGAGAAGTGGGGTCGCTTCGAAGGGAATTATAGGGGCGCAATTCCTAAGAGCTCTTGTAGAACCAGGCTAGTGTTCATGACCATAACGAGCACGACTATGAGGACTTGACAGGGTCAGGTAGAGTCTTGTGTGAGTGTGTATTGTCGTTTACGTAAACAGATGTTGAGTTTAAGGATATCGCGTCTACTCAAATCTAGGAGACTAAGTGCATCTCACAAGGGAAGGTTCAAAGGGTCACACCTACCTATCCTATGCAGGGCTCAACCACAGAAATTTTATCAAAACTTTCGTGTGTTTTCGACCGATTTCCATTCATGTGGGGGATTGTTGGAAAAATAGTATATGTTATATATATTTATGTCCAAAATGGAGATAATATGAATGAGATATCGTGTCTCAAAGTGGGACACGTGAAACACAAAATCTGAAAATCTATTTTAGGAATAGATTTAAACTTATCAAATAAGTTTGTACATAATATTTTGTGTCATTAAAAGATATGCAAATCTTTTTTTGTTAATAAAAGATTTGCTTAAGTTGGGCAGTTATTTATCTTGAAAAACAAGACAACGTTTTCACTATAAATAGAGGCCTAGTCTCATTCGTTTTAGACACAACAAAATATGCAACTCCATAGAAATCAAGTTCCAGCAATCCTTTCGATCAAAAATGTACGACTGCTTCCGTGATTTTTTAGGCAAGTTTGTCAGGTCCGTTTGTACAACAGCTTTGGACATTGTACCATGGGAAACAGACAGCGAATCTGTTTTAATAGAATCGTGTTAAACACGAGCCTCGTTCCACGACCTTTTAGTGCTTTTATTTACTTATCGTTATATAGTGTCTGTCTTCTGCTTCTACCCTTTTCTGTCTGTTATTTAATTTTTTGTTATTTATTTTCTGTTAATTTAATTTATTGTATTATAATTTGATTTTATTAATAAAAGTGTAACAGTTTCCCAACAATGCATATATGTAAGCAGCAGTTTCTAATTATAGCGTTGAGAGAAAAGAAATGAAACAATGTCCATCATGTACTGCTACGTGTTATCCATGCCGAGACAAATTTCTACAAAATTAGCAACTAAAAAAACGTAATCTTTGATCCGCTGGTAGAGTAGCAGATTGCTTGCATCTGGTCATTGATGGAGTGATGAAGAGGATATATGCATAGATAGCCTTTGAACATTTTGTCTAACGAGATTCTGAGCAAGTAATAACATGGGTTAGATGATTCTCATATTCTTATTCGTAATATAAATAGAGATGAGGTGGATTTGGAGTGAAGTATAATCAAAGGTTAGGCTGCCAATGTTCACACTTTCTGATCGATTATATTAAAGCTCAATCATGCATTATTTTAGTACCATTCTTAGAAATATAGAAGCACAACAAATGAAGATACCTTAAACATATTTATCAAGATTAAGACCCCAAAATGCAGAGCCCGTTCCTTTTAAACTTACCAAAATAAGTATCTGGTGGCTCTTAATAGTGAATAGTGTAATCATCTCTTACAATATCTTCACCTCCACCTAAGGGTTGAGCTGTCGACACATAGAAGCTCAAATTGGCTAATGACAATATTCCAATAGGTACCCAACAATGACAACATTGGAGCCGTGCAGACTGGACCTGAGGTTTTGATATAGCTATCCAACAATCTTTGATACTTATGAACCTGCACACATTTGGTTACTAACCAAATAATAACATAAAACAATACCAAACATGAAAGTTGCATAAATTCTTTTAATCTTATTTGAAACATAATTGTTTGTATGATTCAAGGTCAAATGACCAAAAAGGAAGTATTTGTAGGTTGGACCAAAGATTGCGAGTCTACAAAACAGATCTACATGTTCTAAAAGAAAACAGATTATGAGCCTTATAAGTGCATAAATGCAACACTTTCCTCGTCGTATTTTTTAGATGCAACTATGCAAGGAGAAATAGGAAAAGAATCAATAGTAATGTGATATAAATGTTTGCAACTGGGCTAAAGCATTGTCACCTATATTATCTACTTAATATTTAGTAGGCCTTATCTTGTTACATATTTATGATCCGCATATATGCTACATGAAATGAAATAAAGTTAACGAAAAAGGTTGACTTGTATCTTGTGGCACCATGATTCATCTGACCTCTTGAAAAAACGCACCATTCTACTAGTTAATGCACATCTAATTAACGATCCATGTATCTTTTGTAAGGTCGTGCAAAAATCTTACTTGTGAAAACCCTGAAGCAAACACTCTAATACTCGAAAAAGATCATTAGGCGCATCATCTTGACAGAGTATGTATATTGCATAAATGTTATTTTTTCCTATCCATGGGTATTTAATTTGTTTTATTTACAATATACTTTTACTAATTCTTACAGATTGAGAATATACAGATTTGGGAGATTGCGGTCAATTTTGTATGTGAGTAATGTGGTGCATGTTTTTGGTATGCAGAGCGCTTAAAGGAAAATGTTTACAATGGAAGACCTACATAAATTGTGTAAAAATATGGTTTTGGCGCTTTAAACATTTAAGAACCTTCCTAACAACTTTACCTTAACTCGAGCTGAACATAAGGTCAAGTGCTAATGGTGGCATCAAACGCGCTCCTTTCCACACAACACCATTAATCAAAATACTGTGAGCCTTTGGGCAAAGAGAATCCTAAAAACCTAAATATAAGTATCAAAGATATATTGCATGTTTGTAAGGACACCAATGAAATGAAAAAGAATAATTAGTTACAGGTTGATTTGAAACCTTTTCACTAACTGCAAAATTAGATTAATGTGTTGAAGAGGTTCAAGTGTCAGACTCTGAAACCCGACCCAATTCTGATTAGAAAAGATTCAAGGACCCCAAGTGTGCAGATACCTTTAAAGAATAAACCAAGAGGCCGAAATCAGTAAATTTTCTCGGATGGAAGACGTACAAAAATGAAAGATGCTTATTAAAGAAGTTACCATTGATTTATGAGTTTCAACCCTTTCCATGAGTGAATTACTTGCTACTTGATTCAACCGAGCCTGTGCTTTGTATATAACGCCGAGATAAAGCAAACTTGACCTTAGACGTTTTCTTGGAGGAAAAAATTTGGAAGCTTCGGAGGATAAGGAGGATATGGCAATCTGCTACCAGCAACTTCACATCTCTAGCAGAAATAGCAAGTAAAAAAATAACAATGAGTTTAATAACGGATAAATCGATATTTACTCTCGTAGTTACGATAGTCTACGTCTACTATGTCCAACATCTTAGAACATCAAAAATGATCACATCCATACAATATTTAAAATGTTACATATTTATCATATATCACTCTTATAAGTGAAACCAATGGTCATTTTATAGAAGGCTTAACGGTTTATATTAGTCCTAGCTATATCATTTGGAAAATATATTAACTTTAGAATGTGTAGGTTATTTTATGGGTTGAATAGATAAGTATAAACCAAAGGTAATATAAGGAAAGATAGAGCCACTCTTTGATATTTCCCTGATTGTTGAAAAACATATGACTATTTTGTAGAAACTTACCATCAGACAATAGATTTTTTGATAAAGTTATGTGTTACCATACTAATAAACTTGGTTTCAGGATCGTGCATACCTGGTTCCAATTCCCTCCCCTACACAACAAAAATGATAGATGCAGGCTTAAGTCATTTCAATAATCATTTTTCAATAAATAATTTTCTTACTTGATATAAACTAATTTTTTTGTAGCCTTATATCTACCATGGACCTTGTTTTCCTAGCTAAATCAATGGCGATGCTAATAATTCTCTTCCTCATATACCATATATCCTATCAAGTCAGACAAAGACCTCAAAAACTCATAATAGCCTTAAACAATCATTCAAGGCAACGTAAAACCTAAACTTCATATTGTGACTGTGTTGTAAATTAGATGCATCTTTCAAAATCTCAAGAATCAGCCATATATGTAGAGATTAGTCTATGCTTGCAGCTAGCTATCTAAATGAAGATGCTAAAATGCATATGGTTTCTATATGGCTCTACCTCATATTAAGCTTCACATGGCCTTGTTCAGCTTAGTAGACCTACAAAACAAATCGCAGCTTTAAGGCACAAAGTAATCGCCTGCAAGAAAAAACAAAAAACTCATTCATACATTACATGAAACACCTTATATACATTAACAAAATTTATAAAAAAAATTATATATAGACCTTTGTATAAGCATCAATAGCAGCACCTAATCGATTCTTTTTAAAATAAAAATTCCTATCTTGTAATCTTTTGTATTCTTTCGAGGATTGAATGGTATTTAACTCCATCATCCTTAGTATTCATTGTTGTTGTAACTGACGGGTCGAATTGAATGATTGATAGATGCTCTGCATTCTTAAAACTGCCGAGACCCTTCATTATTAGGGGAATCATACAGGTTCTAATGGCATTCATACAGCTTCTAATGACATTTACTCACACATAGACTCGATTTTACTCATAGACGGTTAGAGCATTTACTGAAAGAGGAATGCAGATATTGAGAGATGCGTGAGTAGGCATTGTATCTTAAACACTCCTCATTAAATAATGAGGACTGAATCTTATATGATACAACCTGGAAACTAATCTTAAAGATATACACAATTACAATAGCTATGTTTAACAGAAAAGTAAAAACCTTGCACAAGAATTAACCGTTAACAGAACGTTAGATTAAGCTTGAAAGAATGATGTACAAGACCCCTCCCCCTCACCTCATTTTATAGAGATGAGGGGGAGGACAACCCGACTCCTACAAGAATTGTAAGTCGGCTATGGTAACAGGAAAAAGAAAACGAGTTGGGCTTGGGACACAAGTAAACCCATGACCCTTTATTGAATCCTAATACTACTTGACTAATAACAAGGTAAACTTAACACTCTAACCCCTAGACTTCGTAATAAGCTAATATAAAGACTAATATCGTAATAATTTCCACCTTATGCTTTATATTAGCCTATACCAACACTCAACAACTCCAAGCAGTGTTGTAACTTGAGTCCAGGTACCACCTTCGTCAAGGCATCCGCAACATTATGTTCAGTACCCACCTTCAGAACTTCAACCGTCTTTGCTTCTAATACCTCTCTCATAAAGTGATAGCGCACATTGATATGCTTAGTCCTCTCATGAAAAACATGATTCCGTAATAAGTGAATCGCACCCTGATTATCACAATTAAATTGCCACAGTGTTAAGCTTCATGCCCAACTCTTCCAAGAGTCCCCTTAGCCAAATAACTTCCTTCACAACCTCTGTAAGGGCCATATACTCCGCCTCTGTAGTTAAAAGAGCCACTACGTGTTGTAGCATTTCCTTCTAGCTTACAACACATCCTTGTACTAAAAATGTGTACAATGATAGACCTACCTTTATCTGGATCCTTCACGTAGTCTGAATCAACAAAACCTGTTATGTCCACATGGTTGCCATGATCTGTCCCATACACCAATCCTACGTTTGCAGTGCCCCGCAAATATTTCAAAATCCACTTCACTGCTTCCCAATGATTTTTCTCGGATTCGCCAAATATATGCTAACTACACTTACCGCATACGCTATGTCTGGCCTCGTGCATACCATCAAGTACATTAAGCTCGCAATCGCATTTACATACGACACCTTACTCATCCTTTCAACATCACAATCTCTAATTGGGCAATCCTTCAATGACAGCTTGAAGTGCACATCCTGTGGTATCTTAATCGGTTTTCCTTTGCCTACTCTAAAATTATTCAAAAGCTTAGAAACGTACCCGGATTGTGACACCCTCAGAATCTTGCGACTCAGATCACTAATGATCTCATACCAAGAATCTTCTTTGCTTCCCTGAGCTCCTTCATGTCAAACTCCTTTTTAAGCAAAGACTTGGTAGACCCACTCTCAGTCGTGCTCTTACAAGCAATCAACATATCGTCTACATATAACAATAGATAGATATACTCACCTGGTGCGTAACTCTTGTAATATACGTAGTTTTCGTAAATGCTATGCTTGAACCCGTTGCTCAGCATGTACTCATCAAATCTCATATACCATTGCCTAGGTGACTGCTTTAAACCATAAAGAGATTTATCTAACAAACATACCTTGTTACCTTGTTCATATCCCGGTAGTTGCCTCATGTAGATCATTTCTTTAAGATTTTCATGTAAAAATGCCATCTGTACATCAAGCTGCTCCAACTCATAATCTTTACACGCAGTCAGTGTAAGTATAACCCAAATAGATGTGTGTTAAACTATTGGCGAAAATATTTCATTATAATCAAACCCTGCCCTTTGTGTGAATCCACGAGCCACCAACCTTGCCTTGTACCTAGGCTTTTGAACACCTTCAATCCCTTCCTTTATCTTGAACAACCATTTGCAACTCACCAGCTTTTGTCTAGCTGGATAATCTACTAACTCCCAGGTCTTGTTCTTCCTAAGAGAATCCATCTCTTTTTTCATAGCAGATTTCCACTTAGAACTGTCTTCACACCCAATTGCATCCTGGTATGTCAATGGTTCATGAGTGTCTTCTTCCTCTGCTGCAACAAACGCGTAAGCATCCATATTACTCTCATCTCGAAACCTCAAAGGTTTCGTTCTTGTCATTGGCTCTCTATCTCGAACCAAATGATAATTTATGAGATCCAGTGTCTAATCAAGTTCTTGATCCCCTGTATCTTCATCATCGCCATCTTCCTGATCTGTGTGATCTTCCTTAAGCGTATGATTATTTAACCCCTGCAGTTCCACCTCAACATGTAATTCCTCAACAAAATTATTAGTACATGCACCAGAATCCTTCAATGTATCTTTGTACATGACACTTTCATTAAAGACCACGTTCCTGCTAGTTACTATTTTAGGTGATTCATCATCAAGCCTATATAGTCTGTACCCCTTCACACCCTTAGGATATCCCAGAAAACGTATTTTACCGCTCTCGGCTCGAGCTTACCTTGTTTAACGTGCGAATATGTGACACATCCAAAAACCCTCAACATCTCATAATCACCTAGATGTCCTGACCACATCTTCATACGTGTCTTTTTCTCAATCGCTGTCGATGGTGACCTATTTATAAGATATCCGGCCGTACATGTTGCTTCCTTCCAAAAGGTCTTGGGCAATACAAACTGAATTAATAAGAAGCGTACCTTATTCATGAGACAACTGTTCATACGTTCTGTTAACCCATTTTGTTATGGCATCCCAACAATTGTCAAATGTCTAGCAATCCCACTCTCAGTGCATAGCTGCTCAAACCCCCAGTTACAGAACTCAAGACCATTATCTGTCCTCAGCTTCTTAGCCGTCCTCCTAGTCTGATTCTCTAGTAACTGCTTCCACTCTTTAAACTTTACAAATGCCTCGTGTTTGAACCTGAGGATATAAACCCATACCGTCCTGGAATAGTCATCAACAATAGATAAGAAATACCTCTTACCTCCCAATGATTCCACCTAAGACGGACCCATGAGTCTGAATGAACATAGTCTATTACTCCCTGAGTAGTGTGTCTTCCTATACCGAAACTGACTTGGTTTGAATTTTTCATAACACAATTCTTACAAAAATCGAGCTTACTTATACTCTTCTTGCCAAACAGCTCTTGCTTTTCCAGCACCTGTAGTCCCGCCTCACTGATATGTCTTAGTTTTTTATGCCAAACCTGCGCAAGACTGTCTTTTTCTTCAACACTAGCATTAAGCTCACCTGCCAATGCATGGCCATCGAAAGAGTATACACAATTATCCCTTCGTGTTCTAGATAAAACAACCCTAGAACCATTAATCGACATCCAAAGAGTACACACAATTATCCCTCTTTTTCAAGAGTTCCCAAAGATATCAAGTTTCTTTTCAATTCAGGAATATACCTGACATTTTGTAACACAAAACTTAACCCATCTTTTAGTTGTACCTTTACCTTGCCAATACCTCTGATCTTGCACTCCCTGTTGTCACCCAACAGTACACTACCCCCATCGCATTCTAAAAAATCAAAAAATATATCTAACCTCGATGTCATGTGGTATGAACCTCTTGAATCTATGATCCAATCTAGCAGAGCCTCTGCATTCATCACCATCATCACCTCAGAACAGTCATAAATCGAACCACTTGAGCTTGGCTGATCATCTTTCTTGACGTAACTTATTGACTTCTTGTGATTATTCTTCGAACAGTTTCTCTTCAAGTGATCCTCAGATTGGCAAATATAGCACTTGAGTCTTCCACCTCGAGACTTCGAGCTTGACTTTCCCCTTGACTGATGTGAATCCCTGCTATTAGTTCATCTCCTCACATATAACCCCTCACCATTGCCCCCCTTCGCCTTGACCTTTCTTTGATTTTCTTTGAATTTAGTGTGGCCATCACGTCCTCCAAAGTCAAAGCTTTCCGTCCATAGAGCAAGGTATCCACAAAGTGTTCGTATGATGATGGTAAAGAAGTGGGTGATAATAAAGCAAGATCTTTATCCTTGAATTTTACCTCAATATTTGCTAAATCAAGAACGATTTTGTTGAACTCATCTATATGCTCGGAAAATTTTCGTCCAGCCGACATGTAGAATGTATACAACTTCTTCTTCAGGTACAACTTGTTATCCAAGGACTTTATCATGTACAAAGTATCGAGCTTGGACCAAACCTCCGCTGCAATCATCTCCTCGGTAACTTCTCTGAGAACCTTGTTACCTAAACACAAAATCACAGCACTATGAGCTTTTTTGTTTATCTCATCTTTCGCTTCAGCTTCCATATCCACAGGTAAAACCTCCAGAACGGCTTTACATCCATGTTGGATTAATAAAACACGCATCTTGATTCTCCATAACCCGAAATCACCAGTTCCATCGAATTTCTCGTTAAACTTGGCTCCCGTCATTCTTTAATCCCTTTGTTGATCGACTAAGCCTTGTGATATTCCCTCATAAAAATCGAAACCACAACAAAGTAATAAACCATTTAAACTAATAATCTTTTATTAATTTGATTCAACAATAATCTTTTTCAAATTTATTAATTACTTGGACTTGTTTTTTCCCGCCAAGAGTAATTAAAAAAGAAAAAGAGTATTAAGAACATAACCTGTTGGCTTTCAAAGAAAAGAACAAACAACCTGCACTTCGTCTTCTTCGTCAAGAACCCGACAAAAAAAAACCCGAAACGCAAGTCATTCTTCCACAACGAAAATCAACAAACCTTGAACTTTCTTAACCTATGGCGATAACCCGACCACTCAAAAATCCAAGAACCTTTGAAGTATTCTCTGTTGCAAAACCCGAACTCTAATATGATCTTCAAAGAACCCTTAACTGTCCAACCGCTGCACCTTCTTGTTTTTCTAAACCGAACCCAATAACCCTTTTGTTGTCGTTATCTTTGTAAAGCCAAACAGAACAGACCTGCTCTTTCAAAGAATAAGCGATCAACAAAAAACCTTCAAACTCGATCCTAAATTACCATCAAAACCCGCTTAGTACTTTATCAGTCTACAACCTGGAAACTAGCGCGAAACTTCGAATCTTGAAGATACACATAATTACAGCAGCTATGTTTAACTAGAAAAGTAAAAACCTTACACAAGATTTAACCCTTAACCGAACGTTAGATGAAGCTTAAAAGAATGATGTACAAGACCCCCATCACCTCCTTTTATAGAGATGAGTAGGATGCACAAATCAACTCCTACAAGAATTGTAAGTCGGTTGTGATAACATGAAAAAAAACGGGTTGGGCTTAGGACACAAGTAAACCCACGACCCTTTATTGAATCCTAATACCACTTGACTAATAACAAGGTAAACCTAACACTCTAACTTCTAGACTTCGTAATAAGCTAATACAGAGACTAATATCGTAACAGAATTAAACAAAAATTGTAAATCCAAGAAGAGAATGAGAAGAATTATATCACTTTTTATATAATAGAAATGTTAATCAGCAAAATTATCAATTTGATAATATAATTTCATTTATATTTATAAGGAGGTTGTGACTTATAAGTTATAGGTAAGGAAGAAATAAAAGAAGAGAAAAAAAATTAGAACCTCAAATTTTTGCCCCAAACTTAGAAAACTTACTTTGTCTCAAGATACTTAAAAGATTACGAGCAATAGAAAATACATTTTATAAAGTGTAAAACTATTTGAAGTACGTGGTATACATGAAAACAAACATACTCGATGTTGCTTTAAATCAAACACTTGTAAAATCGCTAGTTTGTATTGATACTCAAAAGTAAATCAACTAAGCTAATCCACATTACGCCCCTAAATATTTAAAGGCCCGATTTTTCAACATCCTTTATTATAAATAGCCCTCACAATTTTTGTCACAAACGATCACTGAGGTCTTTATATATTAAACAAAAAAAAAAAAATTATGGCGCGATCCCCCTATAACTAAATTAGTATTGTTTAGGGATATATGCTTAGTTTAAGAAACACGAACTAGGTCCATCTTTTTACTATTACAAATGATGAATTAAGATAATTTAATGCTACAAACTCTAATGACTTTTAGCTAATTCCGTCAACGCTCTAAACACATCAAAAATCCATTATGAATAATTTAACCAACAAAAATAAGCTACTTTTTACCGAACAAACATGAATACAAATGTCCATTCACTTATGTTATAACACCCCATGTTTTAGGGTCATTGTACGACGTCAATAAATTCACTATTTATTTTTAGTATTGTACGCGTTTACTTTTAAATCGTAATCGTTAAGTTAAATCGCGTAAGCTAAAAATTATCGTTCAATGTAAAAGGGCATCAAGCAATTAAATGTTTACATCAAGCAAGTGTTAAGTAATTATTTTGAGGATAATTATTAACTTTGTTTATTTTATTTTTATTGGTTGCGTAAAGTGTTTACGTTTCGCGATAAAATACGTTTAGGCATTCCCGGAACCACCAAAACTTTTCTACGCTTCAACAAATACCCACAATTGTACCCAATACCCAAAATTTTCTAAATAACAACACATATATGCTTATATGGCCAGATATGGACATGGAAATGCAAAGAAATATCTTACAAAACACTTTTCCTTGATTTCATGAGATGATCTCATGTTTTAGGAACCAAGACCCATTTTTCTTACTAGCCCTAATAGTCTACTTGACCAAGACCTTCCATAAGACCCTCAATATGTCTTTGACTAGTCTCCTTGATATAAAATGCCTTAGCTAGATTCATTTTACACACACATCTTATTTGTATAAGTGAAAACAACAAAGTTCTCTCCTTTTTCCTTCCTTATAGCCACGGCCAACATCAAACCACCACCAAACCCATACAAAATTTTATTTACAACATCTACATATATTCCTACATGATATCTAAGATAACCTAATGTGTTTACAAGGATTGGTTAAGCATTTACAAGTGTTAAAGCAGGAAGGTTCAAGTTAGGGTTTCATTGAAAAATTAGGGTTTTTCAAGGGTTGTAAGCTAGGGTTTGGTTTCTAAACAAGGGTTTATATCACTTTTTTCATCACTACACATCATATTAAGGTCATCTAAAACTCTTAATATCTTTACATTTATGATTTTATACATATATAAGTTCTATGTAGCAAATCACCATTTAGGATGCTTAATAACATGTAAAATGGACTTTTACTTGTGATCATGATTTTATACACTTTTACATATGTTATAGGGTTGTTATTATCATGTTATGATGGAAATATAAAGATTGTACACTTGTGGTTTATGTATAAAAGTATATAAATAAACTAGTAAATCAAGAGTTCACATAATAAGTTTAGGATTAAAAGTAATGAGAGGACTTGTTATCATGGACAATATTGGACAAAATATGGACTAAGGACTTTAAATATGTAATACATGTGATAATAAGTATTGTAATGGACTTATAACAAGGTGGTTAAACTTAAAAGTGCAAAATCAAGTTTAAAACATGTTTTTATCACAAACTTCAAAACTTTCTGTTTTAGTTCGAAAATAAAGGTATTTATTTTATATTTTTATAAAATAATACATCCCATGAGGGTTCCAAAAAGGTAAGAAACTCAAAAAAACCGATTGATAATGAAAAAGATACGTAATTTACAAGTTATACGATAATAAACGGATTTATAAAAGAAATTTTTATAAAAACAAGTTACAAAATACTTATGATATATAAGATTTGATATTTTTCTTAAATAAGTACATAATTTTAGGATTCTAAAACAATAAGAATCGTAATTTTTGGATCAATAATTAAGGAGTTATGAATTACGCAAGTTTACAATAATAAATACTTTTATAAAAGTTACTGTTCATCTCAGACATGAACATTTTGAAAACATCAATAATTTGATAAAACTTTTAATTACGAAGACGTACTCGAAAGAATCACTAAAACGGAGTTAAAACGAATAAAGTACGACATCAGTAAAAACCACTGTTCACCAGGGGACTAAAAATATGGAAATGTAATATTTTGATAACTCATCTTAATACGAAAGCGTTGACATAAGAAACGTAAGAAACGGGCTTAAAACGATAAAGTTACGCCATTTTTACTAAGGAAATAATTATAAACGTTTTAACTTTATAAATACGATTTCACAAACGC
>BQNB010053562.1:0-39954 GCA_026074375.1 Tanacetum coccineum
TACGTTATATGAAGTAAGACGTATTTATAACCTTAAAAAGGTGAAAAAATATTAAGTACAAAGTATAAAATTTTACGGAGTAGTACTTGTTTTGAATGAAGGATTGCGGAGACCAATTTGAATTCTAGGCCCTGATATAAAAAAGGCGGCGAATACACATCCACACGATATGACGGGTCAATTCATGTAGTAGCTATTACCCAACTACAAGAATTCAAATTATAGGTCAAACTTACTACAATCCTTCATAATTAGTTTTGTCGAATCTGAGCTTTATTTTGTGTATATATTCAATAAGTTCATCCATTCCAAATAAGAATTCTTGTCGGTTGTAAAAAAAAGATTTTTACATACACGATAATATTATATGTTTATTCTTTACTGAGACAACATATCTATTTGTTTACTTTATATAACACGAGAAATCTATATATTTATCTTAAGACGAATGATTATTAGTCAATTCTTAATTTTGATTAATGATATTAGTCTTATTCATTAAAAGAGTACTAGCAGGGTACTTGCGCGTTGCGGCGGCGGGTACCCTGTAACATTATTTTCGGCGAACAATATTTTTAATTTCATGCTTTCCTTACAACGACATTCTGAAAAACGACAATTTAAGGTTTGAGTAACTTTATGTAATTGGTTATGTTTGATTTATGTTTTAATTGGTTGTAGCTTATTTATATTGTACAATATGAAAATATTGTGTTGTACTTTTAAGTAATGGTGTTTTTAAAGTAGTATTAATTATGTGTTTTAATGTATTTGTCCATTAAAAGGTTGTAAATCTAGCTTTCTAACTTGTATTGCGATTAATTAAATGTTATACTTAATTTTTTGGCATTAATAAAGAAAGAGAATGTAATAATATTTATTATTGTTTGCATTAAAAGTTATACAATATGTTTTAATAGTTGTATTACTTATTTTTTTTCATTAATAAAGAAAGAGATTATAATCTATATCTTTAGTTGTTTGCATTAAGGGTTGTAAAGTGTGCTAAAAAAGTTGTATTACTTAATTTTTTGTAATTAATAAAGAAAGAGATACTAATCTCTTTTATATGTAGTATAGATATGTGTTTGTGAATGACATTAACAACATTTTCCTCTAACTTTTCTACACTTAGTGTCACATTCATCCTGATTGTCAGTGCATGATAAACTACCACAACAACACCAGGCTTGAGTGTTAGGTAACAAATGACACCTAGGGGGCAAGGCCCTCGTGAAATCCCAACTGTATTGTTGTCACTGATTTCAATTTTGCGACCTATAGATGTTAAAATGAAAATAATGATTATGATGTTGATGTAAAAGAATATAAAGAATATGCAACCCGAAAAAAGTATAAGATACATAAACTTACACCCGTGACTAACAAGTAACAAAAGAAAGCTCAAATAAAAGGCAATCCTATGTAATTCAACGAGCTTGGCCATTTTACGTTGGGTGTTGTTTGAGTTACTTGACGACTTTTTTCGGATAAGAACGACTTATGGAGATGGTTTTTTTCTAGTACAAACTTATAATGATGATTCAGTGAAGAATAATTAACACGATGTGCATATTTATATGAGCATGTTGGAGGCTTTTTAAGAGACAATGTCCATTAAAATGTCTTGGTTCACATGGAACTTGGCTAATCGTCACAAAAATCGTCAAACACATTGTTTTCATGATATAAAAGTAGGGGTGGCAATTTCGGACCCGACACGAAACCCGACCTAAAACCGACACGCAAATTAACAGGTTTGGGTTTAGACTAAATATATTTGGGTCGGTTTTGGGTCGACCCATCTAACCCGTTTATTAAACAAGTCAAGTTCAGGTTGAGAATAAATTAAGCGGGTCGACCCATCTAACCCGTTTAAGATTTTTTTTCTTAAATTTAAAGTTATTTATATTTTATTATAAAGGTTAAATAGGTTAAACGGGTCGACCCACAAACCTATTTAACGTGTTTAACCTGTGTAATGTGCTAACTTTTATATATAACGGGTTAAATGGGTCAACCCAAAACCCGTTTAACCTATTCAACCCATGTAACATATTTTACCCGTCAACCCAAGTATATATACGGGTTAAATGGGTCAGGCTCGGGTTATGTGTAAACAGGTTAGGGTTGACATAACTGACCCGATTATGTAAATGGGTCAGGTTCGGGTTGGGGTTTTCTGACCCGCCAACCTGTCAACCCGAACCCGACAATCTAAACCCGACCTGAATTATCACCCCTATATAAAAGTGAAGTTTTAATTGGAATTGAGTTAGGGTCACACAATTATGCTTCACTATATCATCGCCATACAACTACATATCATATAAAAGGTAAGATGAAACAACTGTTTAGTTTCTTATATTTATATTTACGCAATTCTGTCATGTGAGCTTCCATAGATATATGATACCCTCCTGCCACTGCCAGATTTTGTGAACTTTCTAAAACTTTATGGATTTACACATTGAACATTTATTTATGGGTTTTGCTAATCACCACCTTTGAGGTGGTGTTTAAACCTTCCTTAATTAAAACTTTAGCATTAAATTAAATTAGTATATTCTATAATTATATATATATTCATTTTAAACATGAAATGTGATGTTAAATATAGAATGTTTGGTGTTCATTGATTGTTTATTTTTTAATTAAAAAATGTTTTAACACTACCCAAGGGTGGTGGTTAGCAAAATCATTTATATTTAAGATGAAAATAATATCATTTTACAATATTATTTTATAAAGTCATTAAATAACAAGGTATTTTTCAAAATAATCCGATTTAGGTATAAAAAATTATTAACCATCTATGTAACGAAACTTGTCGCAACCTGTTGGAATCGATACCTTCAACAAACCCGAAGATCGATATCGCGGAACCCTAGAACACTTTGAAGAAGCTCGCGAAGTTGTAACACCAAAGAAACCCTTTGGATATAAACAAAAATAGAAGTATAAACCACAAAGAATAGCCGAAAGATTGATATCGTATTAACGCCAATCGGCTAAAGGAGAAAGAACAAAGATAAAATAATGGATACCTTCACCCTTCATCTCTATTTATAGATATGAGAGGCAAATCCTAACCGACCTTTGCTTAGAACAAGCATCAGTTGACTCCAACCTAAAGTTACCTAAACAAAGCTAACGTATGACTTTCCTTGCAAGGCAAGTATTCGAACTTAAAAGAAAATTACACTTACCGACCATCTACTTAATCGACTTAACATAATGTAACTAGACTTTGACACTAAGGTGGAAATTGTTAGTTTTATTGTCAAAGTCTAGTTACATTATGTTAAGTCGATTATCTTTCGTGCATTATCTTACGTGCCTATTATTGCCACTTCAACCTCTCTAGATTCCACGATCTCCCTAATGAAGTGATACATCACGTTAATATGCTTCGTCCTCTCATAAAACATTAAATTTCTTGAGAGATGAATTGCACATTGATTTTCACAGTTCACAACCACTAACCTTAGGTTTATTCCCAACTCGATTAGTAGACCTTTAAGCCAAATGCTTTCCTTAACAGCTTCTGTAAGCGCCATATACTCCGCCTCTGTAGTAGATAATACAACAACATGTTGCAGAGTTGCTTTCTAACTCACAACACAGCCATGTACCATAAACACGTACCCGATTATCGACCTGCCATTGTCAGGGTCTTTAGCATAATCTGCATCCACGAAACCATCAACATCCACGTGCTTCCCTTGATGTCTACCATACACTAGACCAACATCAGCAGTGCTCTTTAAGTACTTCAAAATCCACTTCAGTGCCTCACAGTGGTTTTTACCTGGATTCTCCAAATACCTGCTCACAATGCTAACAACGTACGCAATATCGAGTCTAGTGCAAACCATCAAGTACATTAAACTACCTATAATATTCGCATACGGGACCTTACTCATTCTTTTCACATCCCAGTCACTCGACGGACAATCCTTTAAAGATACCTTGAAGTGTGCTCCCAATGGCATAAAGACCGACTTGCCATTATCCACTGTGTAGTTATTCATAAATTTATGCACGTATCCCGACTGAGACACCTTCAGGGTTCCTATCCCTGACAACCTCCATATCAAGTATCTTCCTAGCTGGACCCAGTTCTTTCATATCAAACACTTTTCGCAACAGTCCCTTGGTACATTCGATCTCAGACTTGCTTTTACATGCAATCAACCTATCATCTACATACAACAATAGACATATGTACATACCTGGTGCAAACTCCTTGAAGAAAACACAGTTATCATAGTTGATGCGGATGAACCCATTGCTGACCGTATACACACCAAACCTTTTATACCACTGTCTTGGAGACTTCTCAAGACCATACAGAGATTTCTTCAACAAACATACCTTGTTGCTCGTTCCTTCTTCAAAACCAGGTAGTTGCCTCATATAAATAGTTTCTTCAAGATTACCATGCAAAAATGCCGTCTTCACATCAAGTTGTTCCAACTCGTAATCTGCACAAGCAGTTAATGAGATAATCACCCTAATAGATGTATGTCGAACCACAAGTGAAAAAACCTCATTGTAGTCAATCCCTGCTCGCTGTGTAAACCCTTGAGCTACAAGCATTGCTTTGTACCTTAGTTTTTGAACGCCTTCAATCCCTTCTTTAATCTTATACAACCACCTACAGCTTACCAGCTTCTAACCATGTGGTTGATCGAATAACTCCCAAGTATGATTCTTCTTTAGAGAAGTCATCTCTTCCTTCATATCACGAACCCATTCATCATTTTTAGATGAATTTATCGCATCCAAGAATGTGATAGGTTCATGTGTATCTTCCTCCTCGGCAATAGCAAACGCATAAGTCGCTATATCATCTTGTTCCCTAGACCCTGATGGTCTAAACAATGATACATTACTTCCATCCTTATACCTTGCAGGAATAGTAGTTGTTCTCTTTGCTTTATCACGCACCAGAACATAGTTGTCCAAATTCTATTGTTGAGGCCCTTCATCTTGTTCCTCGTCTTCATTCCCTGGATTTTCCCTAGTATGAGGATCCATAGTTGCTTTGACCCTACTGCCTTAAAGTTCTACCTCAAACTCAACTTCCTTCCTAGAATCTGCAGCACTAGCACCCTTAAGAGTATCCTTATACATAAGTGATGATGTGTCATTTTATAAACTTTTGTGGGGTCATTTAACCACCTAAATCATGCAAATATGCCCAAATTATGTACTTAATCGTTTCTTTTTGTATTTTTAGCACTTGGATAGATTTTGGAGGAAATACACATGACTTGGGCTCATTTAGAGAAGAAACGGACAAGATTACAACTCTACACCAAATATAACAACCCAAAATTTTCATCAAATGCAAAATCAACCTATTTTACTATGATCACAATTGTACGGGGAAATTTTTTCACTTTATTACATTAACCTATTTTACTATGATCGACAATGGTATGGGAAATTTTTCATTTATTACTTACTTGCATTACCAAGTATCTCATTATGCATTGTAACTTGCATAACTAAAGTAGACGAGCTCACGCAACCTACCTATGCCATCTATATCTATTTATATGTCAAGAAAACATCATAAACATGTCAAGCCAATATACGTACCATTCATAACGTTATATCAAGACGGGCTTTAAACCGTTATCGTATGCCTCTAAACCCTAATTTCATGAGAAGTTAATATCTAAAGTGAATGCACAAGCTACTAAAGCATATGTACAAGTAATATAACATCTCATTTGAAATATAAATTCCCTCCAAATTAATGTACAAGTCCTTAAAAGCTTAAGGTACAAGCCATTAAGCATGACATTCAAAATAGCCGTTTTACCTTCGTTTTCATTCTAGTTTCTTTACCAAGCTACTACACTCAATATATAACATGTAAACCCTAATTACTCTACTCCTAAACTCTCATACATGTTTTTAAAAACCCTAAACTCTAAAACAAATCCCTAAACCCTAAAACAAAACCCTAAACCCTAATTTGACTTTAAACCTAAAGTTAAGCCCTAAAACTTAAAACCAAGACTTAGCCACTAATCCTAACCCATAAAATATAATCCTAACACAAATCCTAAGCCTTAATCTACCTTAAACCCTAACCCTAGTTTGAAGAAAAACCTCAAAAACCCTAAAACCGAGCTAGTTTCTAAACCACGACCCATTTCTTCATTTTTGCCACTTAAAAGCTCAACCTTTAATCAAATTAAGTTATAAATACTTAATATACAATATTACATATCATTATCCATCCTTATTACTCCAATGTACACGACATTTAAATCAAAAACCCTAACCCGAGCTAGTTTGAACCCGATACTCATTTTCCCTCCAATTTGACCCATTTTAAACCCAACCAAGCAACCAAGCACCTCTATGACTAAGCTACTTCAGCCCTAAGCAGCTTACAAGCACCTTAATCACCACCCTTAAGCTCCAAGGCTTCTAGAAAACCCCTTGCCCCATGTGGTTTAGCCGTGGCCTCCATAGCACCATTCCACACCTTCATGGCTAGTTCTAGCTATCAATACTCATCCTATAGCCTCACCACATCACCTCCTAGCTGCTACACATTTCCCAAGCCTTTGTCACCAAGTTTTTTAGCCCCTAAGTTCATTCGCACCTATATAAAGGGTGTAAACCCCTCATTCTCATTCATCCCCCACTTCCTCCTCTATAACCCATCATAGCAGCAATCCTTTGCTCAAAGAAGTTCCTAAGAGGTCCTAAGAAGTCTCAAGAACATAATTAAAACAAAATAAACCAAGAAAAGAAGCCCGGGAGTCGTTATTCTAGGCGTACGAAGCTAAAAGTCCCGATTTTGACCCATTTTCAAGCTATAAGCTCAAACCTAGGTTCTAAAGGTTTCACTTCTGCTCCTACACTCTTATAATGTTCATATGATCCTAAATAAACTCTTGTTAAAGTTTTATAACTCAATTCATGCTCATTTTCCATTTTGATCTAAAATCGTACACCTAAAACCCTAATTTCATATTTTTTATAAATCTAAAAGTTATAATGATAAAATGTTGCTATAATCTATCCTAACATGCCTAACTAATGTTATTATAACCACTTTATCAAGTCTTGAAGGAATTTGAATTAAAAAACCTACGCGTTTTCATTATAAAACTCTAATTCGACCCGTTTTGATTTCTAGCTTAACGAATCATTAAACTGAACTTTCGTTAAGTTAAATCTTCATATTTTAGCTTATATTAATAAGCTATAACCGGCAAATATCATTTAAAAACTTAAAATAAGCTTGCATGACATTTTGGACTTGTTTTGCAAAAGTATTCCATGCAAGGGGTATATATCATAACTTTATGAAATTAATAACTAGAAGGATTGAATATGTCATTTTATCAAAGTATAACTATAGGGGTCTATTATGTCACTTTTCAAAGTGCAAGGTTTACTTTGTATATATTTTAAACTAGAAGGACCAAACTTGTAAAAGTGCAAACTCCAAGGGTATATTTTGCCATTTTAGAGTATTCTCAAGGGATCTAAAATGTAACATTTTGAAAAAAGTATAAAAATTTATTCAAAACATTACAACGACATAATTTAATTAAAGCTTCTCGTGCTATCATTTCCAGTATTGATAAAACGCTTAATACCGATTATTTCGTTCACATACTAGGGGAGATTCATATTAAGGAGTTTCATCTCGGTATTACGTTCTGACTGAGTTGTTGGGTTTACAATTTAAAGTGCCCTAGCTCCTCAAACGTTTACTAAATGACTTCTGAATTATTATGGCCCGAACGGTGATACAATAATTCCAAACTTTTCAATCAAACTCATAACAATATTAGACTCTTTGAACCAAAGTTCTAGAGTACAATCTACCTAAGACTTGACATATTTACTCAGGTTACGTGACGTGGCAGTTTACTATCATTTTGCTATATCAACATTTCCTGTTAAGATTGTGATAAGGTCGTCAGCTTTCATTTTGGAATATTTATTACAACTACATATTCATGTGAAGTTCATAAACTTCGTCCTTTACTTATTTACATGTTTTTATAAACCCGGAGGGGTGATTCATGCTTGTTACAACTCTTTTACAATCACTAGGTTTATCTTATAACAATGTGATTACTTTTCAAGGACTTAGTGAGATTTCATAGCCTCGCTTTTAAAGTCTTTATATTTTTAATACCGCGTGGGGGTGTACATGCTTGTTACAAATACTATTTTACATACAGTTTATCTTATAAACAATGTGATTACTTTTCAAGACTTAGTGAGTTCATTGCCTCACTTTTTAATCTCTTTAATGTTATAAACCGTGAGGGGGATAACAGCTATAAATTACGATAATAGTATTTTCCAAACTATTGCTATCTGTTATTCCATTACAATTAATGGTTAAGGTAATATATACCAAAAGTCCATCATTTCATGGACCATTAATACTTACGAGTGAACGCGTATATTTGTGGATAGACTCTTGAGGGATTAACAAATCCTGTTTGTGTTAGCAGGATTGGGAACCAATCACACTATATTTGAATTTCATAGGTATATGGCAATTACCTACACCGAGGGCCATTATCTCTCTCTCTCTATATATATATATATATCACATCAATTTGGGTATATATATATACACCAGTCAGTTTGTGTGCTATAAGCTTAGACAATAACGCAATTATACCATAACATTATACATGCAATACCATTTTCCCATGATAATTATATTCGTTGTAATTTTTACCAATAACGGGTGTATAACAACGTAACCTAATACCACACTATAATCCATTACTATGACACTGCTTTTATAACAATTACTTATGATGACTTGTATTCGACTATTACATTTCAAACCTATGAATTTCACTCAACCTTTGTGTTGACTTTTTAGCATGTTTATCTCAGGTAATTGAACAACTTATGGCACGGAGTGGCATGGACTTGAAGATGGCTAAAACTTGTTATCATTCTCATTGTATGTAACTAGATTTTGGGACCTGCCTTTGAAAACTCTGATTTTAAATGAATGATAACGTATCTTTTGAACAAACGTCTCTTTTGAGTCGTTTTCTATGATTATGATTGTTGTATCCATGAAGTAATACCCCAGATTAGCTTCCGCTGCTATATGTAAAAATGGGGGTGTTACACCAAATCTCTTAAAGAAAATGCATACAGTGGCTGGAGATGGCGTCACAATTATATGTGACGTTGTCAGAATGATAACGAGATACTTCTCACCCATATGGACGGTTCTTATGGTGTATATAGTCAAATGTTTAGAAGTTATGCAGGGGTCTCACGATTAGCTGAACATCAACCAACAAATGATTACATACAGCTTGTGCTGGGGTTTGGATATTGACATTGGCAATATCTTATTCTCTGATCTTGTTGTCAAATTAACAACTGGTAAGAAGGGAAGAGAACAAAATATCTGCTCTACGCGATATTTGTCTCTTATCATAGAACATTTGTAACACCCCTGATGAGGTGTCATTTTATACACTATTTTGAGGTCATTTAACCTCCTAAATCATGCAAATATGCCCAGATTATGTGCTTAATCGTTTGTTTTCAGGTTTTAGCACTTGGATGGCATTTGGAGGAAATACACGTGACTTGGGCTTATTTAGAGAAGAAACGAACAAGATTACGACTCTACACCAAGAACCATGAAGAATTGTGCACTCAGAGCATGGAGACGGCGTCACATCCATAAAGCGACGGCGTCAAGACTTTCATGGTGACGGCGTCAGAGATTTGGCGACGGCGTCAGGACGTGGCCGACTTAAAGTGGATCTAGAATCATCTATGTGGCGACGGCGTCAAGATTCCTAAGCGATGCCGTCGCGTCGATATCTCTATAAATACAAAATTGTTTTTAGGGTTTTAAGTATGTAACTTTGTATAACTTTTGGGAGATGAACCCTAGTCTTTCTAGCAGCTTTGTAGGTCGTTTTAGGGCCTAAAAACCCTATTGTACCACCTTCAATCCATGTTTTAATCAAGTAAGATTATTTATCATTAATCATTCAATATGTCTATGTGTTGTTTGATTGATTTATGCTCTTCCTTCCTTTATAACATGCGAGGCTAAACCCTCCTTTGTATTTACTTATGATTGCATGAAACTTAGGTTGTAGATCCTTTTGATGTTGCTTCTTGTTGATGAATGTGCGCGTTAGGCTTTAGAAAACTAGCCATAAGATATTAAATTAGCATAGACGTCTAGGAAAACACGAGTGCGTAGAAAGGATACCATCGGTAACAGTCTTCATACTACCTTACCCCTTATATGGTTGATCCCTCTTAAGATATTTCACATGCATTTAATATACTTTTAGGGGCCTTGTAATAGTCTTCATACTACCTTACTTGTGCGTTGCCTTAACGGAATATTAAATAGATGGCGGGTTCGTGTAATCCGTTCATGACCTAGGAAATACTTACACAGATCATCGCAAGTGTGAGAAAGCAACGGATCTAGGAGAAACAATCAGAGGAGTAGTGCATGATTAGGTAAAAACCTTTGTTTATCATAAAGTTATCACCAGTAGTTAGATTATAATTACTTTAGTAATTAGTTTATCAAACAAACCTCTCAAACATATAATTTTACATGCTTTCTATAAAATATAAAAACACAAAAATAATCTTCTCTCAACCCCTAGAATTTTGTTAGACCGTGATCAAGCCTTCCCAACCTATTCCCCTAGAGAACGATAACAACCCCCGAGTCTTGCCTATACTACTACTACAACAGTTAGGTACTCTGCCTAGGGAGTTGTAAAACTTCTTATAGAAGTCCTTTACGACCCTTGCATTAAGTTTTTGACACCGCTGCCGGTGAATAGTTAGGTTTTAATCATTATTTAACTTAGTTCTACACACTTGAATCCTTTCAAGTGAGATTTTAATTCCGTACAATAGCTTTCTTGTACTTTATCTTTTCTTTGTGTCAATTGTTTTGTAAAATCCATTCTCGTCAACCACTATAGGAGACGCGAATCCTATCCGTACTCTTGAAGATTACTCCAAACCTAGCCACGAGGGTTACAGGAATACCATTGAGCTCCCCGTAGGGAATAATGTGGTACCTCTTCGATCCGACACCATCCGGTTGGTGCAAAACGGATGCTCATTCCACGGACTTCAGTCCGAGGATCCAAACCAACACCTTAAGGATTTCTTAAAACTTGTGGACTCACTTGACCTTCGCGATCAAGCTAGCAATTGGCTTGAACATCTTCCAGTAGGATCCATCACCACATGGAAGGATCTTACTACTCGTTTCCTTGCTCAATTTTTCCATCGGGAAGGACTGTAAAACTCCGCAATGATATCCTTATGTTCCAACAACATCAAGGAGAGTCTCTCTCAGAAGTATGGGCTCGTTTCAAGGACTTACTACAAAAATTCCCTCATCATGGCATCGATCTTTGGCTTTAAGTTCAATTTTTTTATGACCATGTCAATCCTGTCACAAGACGAACCATTGACCAATCGGCCAATGGCAAGCTTCGTGACAGAAACAACGAAGAATCCTAGGCATTATTAGAGGACCTCTCCCTCTATGACAATGAAAGTTGTAACGAGCCAAGAGATTTCGCTGCGCTGGTCAAGGCAATCTCTTTGCCTCAAGATGTCCCGAGTACATCCGACGGTCGTCTAATCGAGCTTGAAAATCAAGTTCAACGCTTGATGGAAGCTCATCTTGCTCCCAAGCAACCTACTCAAGTGAACAAAGTTACCTCCTCATGTGAGATCTGTAGTGGTCCCTATGACACTCAGTATTGCATGGAAGATCCCGAACAAGCCTTCGTTGAATATGCATCCTCGTGTACCGACGAAACAGGAGGTAAGTGGTATAATTTCAAACCCGAGCAAAACAATCTTGGTGACATCTACAGTCCGTCATGAAAAAGTCACCCAAACCATAGGTGGAGACAACCCCAAAATTCTCAAAATAATTTCTTACACCCACCTAACCCGTTCTAACCCAACGGTTTAATCCCGAACCGCTCCTTCAACAAGAATCCTCAAAATTTTAACAAATAATCAAATCTAGAAGGATTGGTGTCCAACTTCACGGCATCTCAAGACACTAGATTGTCTAAGTTTGAAGCTGATTTCAAACAACAACAAAGCGAGATGACCAACAAAATCGACACAGTGTTGAAGGCCATCACAGATTGAATAATAGGAGCACTACCTAGCGACACGGTTAAGAACCTGAAACTGAATCTTAATCTACTTCTCTAGTTTTGTCTACTCGTTCTTACCCAACAATAGATCCCCAATGCTCATCTCACCCCTCCACTTCAATCAATGTTATCAAAACATGTTCCAAGGAGGCAAGTACTTCCCAGATGAGTCAGTTGAATTCTAGGATTTGCATCTTAACTTATCGGTTCTCGAAGTCCTAGCTTACACTCTAATCTATAACGCAATATTGGATAAATACGTAAAAAGCTTAGAACTAGGCAAAAACGGATCAACATTTGTCCAAGGAGAGGTATCTGCAAAGATAGAAGACCCCGGGCTATTCACTCTACCCTGTAGATTAGGGAACTCAAAACCTTTTGACACCTTAGCTAATTTAGGATTGTGTAAACATAATCTCACTATACCTCTTCAAAAATCTTAACATCAGACTATTAGAAGAAACTAACCATCTTTGGGTTGGCCGACGGAACCAAATCCTACCCTGTTGGAATTGTTAAAGACGTAGAAGTCCACATAGGAAAACAAAAACTATTAAATGATTTCTACGTGATCGATATGAAGAAAGACCCCGAAACCCCTTTGCTAGTGGGAAGAGGAATCCATAGCAACCGCCAATGCAATTATAGATTGTAGGAAAGCCAAAATAGCTGTAGGAGAAAGGATCACTAGGTCGGTATTTGGTGTAAAAGGAGTCAATTTAGGTGATGAGGAATCACCCTATTGGACCATGATTGGAAAAAGGGAATCATACAAACCACGATCTAGCTCGGATGGTGTAGGAGCACGAACCCCTTACTATGCTAGGAAGGACTTCTTAGACTGTCATTTGCCCGGAGAATGGGAAATTGCTAGAGATGCCGAGATCAATCCCTTTAAGGACGTTCATGTATTTAGAAGAATGGTGGAATTTTTAGGAGCTATACCCATAAACCTTAAGAGAAACATGTGGGAGTCAAAAGACTTAATCGAGAATCCAATCAATTAGGACAAACCACCCAAAGATGGAGATGGGGCATGGCATGCCAAAATTAGGATAATTGATCCGGATGGAGAAGAATTCATCAAAACCCTACAATCAATCCCCACCAATAGAAAGCTCTCTGAAAGAAAAAATTCCAAGGGAGATCATCAACTTGGACCACTTCTATGACACTTAGCGTGTGACTTCGAATCTAGCTACAAGACTCATAAATAAAGAAAAGCGCTTATTGGGAGGTAACCCAATATTTAATTTCCAACATTTAGGAGTGTCTTGTGTTTTATTATTTATTGTTTGTTTTATAATGTTACAAGGCGGTTTCTAGTCTTAACAGTGATGAATTGTTAATTCTCATGGTTTTTATGCAGAATTTTGTACATGGAAAATAACCTGGTGAATAAGTTGCAGGAATTTTTCATTCATAATAAGCGAAAAATGAGTCTTCACAGAATGTGGAGGTTGGCGTCAACGATTTCGCACGCGTCGCCGTCTTCTCGGACTCTTGATAACGGCGTGTCTGGAATCCTGACGGGTTCTATAGCCACAAGTTACTGGTAATATCTCGATTATTTTATGGAGTGTGTGGATAAGTTTATCGTGGTACTTACTCGGTTGATTGGAGGTTTGAGTGTTGTAACCTGGTATTTCATAGTGGTGTTATTGGAGCGCATTCCGAGCGGAGTAGGAGGGTGTGTGGATTAAAGTTCAGGATATAGGGTGTGGGGGTGTGATCTATGGGGTGGAGGGGGGTGGTGTGGGCTGTTCTAGTTTGGGGTGGGGGAGTGTAGGTGGGGGGTGTGCTGGGCTATGTTACTTGGTGGGGCTGATTTTGTCGTGAGTTGTCTTGGGGGGTGATTAACTCCGGTCGTCAGTCTTTTGTGTTCTTTTAGATTTCAATTTATTTCATTATTGTTGATTTTTAGAAAACATTGTACGATGATGAAGGATTTGTCGCGCAATTTTTTCTATATTTTATGTATTTCTATTTATTTCTAATTAGTTTCCTATTATTCATAGTTGTTCTTTGTCTTTGATTCAAGTATTATTTGATGAGAAGAAGGCTTGAAAAGTTCTTAGGACGTTTTAGTGGATGCATATATTGGAGGACGATTAACCAGTATCGCATGTTTTCTTCTACCATTATTGAGCAAACTAGGGGAGAAGAGTATAGCAGTAATTGTTTCTCTTTACTTGTTTTCTTATCCCTTTATTCATTTTTTCGGTATTCTATAGAACATTTGGGGACAACGTTTCAACTGAAGTGTAGGGGAAAATAAGCCTTTGAACTTTTCTTTTATTTTGCGATTTGCTTTGTCCTTGAATGATGGGGTTATATATCAAAAATCATAGCATAAATGGTAATTTTAAACCCAAATTTAGTTTTTTATGACACCACAACGACGAAAAACCAAGTATTAATAGCGTTTATCATGAAGTTGGAATATATATGACTAGCATAAAACCCTCAGAATTCCACACCATAAATGTGAGGTTCGCCTTTAGTCTATAGGAATTCGGGTATCGTTTATTGTATACCCAAGATAGTTTATACCTTTAGCTTTTTCGACGTGTGTGAGACTGAACCTTTTAAGTGAGCTATCTTATGTATTTTACGTCAGTTACAGATGTGTATTGTTGGTTTGCAACTCTGCCTTTTCTGGAGCATTGAGATCTGTTTAAATTATATGAGTGTATCGGTAGTATATTAAATTCTAGAACTTGTTTTTGTGATGCATCCCGAGACCCGTTATGTTAGTATTAGGATTGGCTTGATAAGTGCATTAGGATTAACACATGTTGTTAAACCTTTAATTGTTATGTGGTCACACCGATCATATAACTATCCCATACCCTTGCCATGCACTCATTTTTAGTGCCAGGAGGATACCCTCGTACTACCCTTCTGAGCCTTTTCTTTTCCACGATTATGTATAATTTTTGGTTAGCCGGTATTAATGATGGAGCCATTTGTGAACCCTTAAACTAATCGTTACACCCAAATCGCCTTAGCTTACCTTGTATGTACTCACTTTTAGTACATTATTGTTTTAACCCAAGTTAATTATTTGAGTACATAGTTGCTAAGTCTTTATCCTTTTAAATACTGTTTTGGGGCGATTGAGATTCATGGTAGTATTTATTTCGCGGAAGAATAGGAAAGAAAGGTTAAGTTAATACCCCCATATGTTTGTTAGATGATCTCCATGTTATTTTGATCCACCTCAAATAGGGTCATTAGCTAGATTGTAAATATCGAGCAAGATTACGATCCAACACCAATACTCTTCAAGATTTAAAGTCTCAGAGCCTGGAGACGGCGTCACCACTCATACATGACGCCGTCACTCTTCATCTAGTGACGGCGTCACAACATTTCTTGACGGCGTCAGCCCGCACCGACTCAACCCGGATCTAGAAGATTCTACTTTATGACGGCGTTACGATTAAAACGCGACACCGTCACAATGATATTCTTATAAATATAGACCCGAAATTAGGGTTTTAGGTGTGTAACTTTAGAGTAAAAAAGGGAGACGAACCCTAGTTTGTTTGGCAGCTTATTAGGATGATTTTAGGGCCTCAAAACCCTATTGTACCTCCTTCAATTCATGTTTTAATCAAGTAAGACTATCTTAATTATTCAATATGTGTTGTTGTTTGATTTATTATTCTTCTTGCTTTATCTTTAACATGCTTGGTTAATCTCCTTATTGTATTCATTTATGATTGCATGAAACCTAGAATGTAGATCTTTGTGGTGTGGCTTCTTGTGATGAATATGAATGTCTGGCTTTAGAAAACCAGCTTTTGTTTGTATCGGTGTTGATATGTCTAGGGAAACATGATTGTGTAAGAAAAGGCCTACCATCGTGGTAACAGTCTTCATGCTACCACTTTGCCACCTTATATGGTTGATACTTTAATATATTCAAATGCATTTAATATACTTTGGGGGTTCCGGGTATGGGTTAATAGTCTTCATACTACCTTACTTTGTGCTTTGCTTTAACAAAATATTAAATAGACGGCAGGTTCGTGTAATCTGTTCATGACTTAGGAAATAATTACATAGATCATCACAAGGGTGACAAAGCAACAACACTAGGAGAAGCAATCTAGGGAGTAATACATGATTAAATGAATACAATCTTTTTATTATATTTTTATCACCAGTAGCGTAGTTTATTATTTATTTTAATAGCTAAAACCAACCAAACCTCTCAAATATATGATTTTACTGCTTTCTTATAAATATAAAAATACAAAAATAATCTTCTTTCAACCCCTACAATTCTGTTAGACCGTGATCAAACCTTCCTAACCTATTCCCCTAGAGAACGATAACAACTCCCGAGTCTTGCTTATACGACTACTACAACGATTAGGTACTCTGCCTAGGGAGTTGTAAAACTGCTTGTAGAAGTCCCTTACGACAACCGCATCAATCATCATCTTGGACCACTTCTATGACACTTAAGGACGTGTGACTTCGAGTCTAGCTACAAGATTCATAAATAAAGAAAAGCATTTTTTGGGAGGCATTATTTTTCCCGCATATTAGGAGTGTCTTGTGTTTTAATTCTTTTCATTTGTTCTTTATGTTTGAATCATTTTGCATTCATGCTTTGTTTGTTTTTAACTTCGTCTTATTTACAATCAAAGGTATTTTGCAACAAAATAAGTGTAGGGGAAATATCTGGTTTTTAAGAACCAATTCAAACTTATAAAATAAATAGTTTAGATTAATTCGTGTCTGTTTCGAGTCATATGATTGTAATGATTAATTCCAGGTTTTTATGTAGTCTTTTTTCATCAGATATAACTATAAAAATTGCGTGCAGGAAATATCTCATTAAAAACGAAGAGGAATTTTTCACAGTGCCTAGAGACGGCGTCGGGTTTAAATACCCGACGGCGTCGCGTCTCCAGCAATGTGAAATTTTGAAAATCTTCAAGTATTTAAAAAAAAAATGTGCAATATTTAAAATTTGTAATTTTGTTATAAACCTGCATAAACCTATGATTATATCATCACTCTCATCCTATCTTTACTGCTTTCATAGAGTCAAAACCTTAAAATCTCATTGTATATATATCTATCCCATCGATTTTATGCTTGGTATAGTTGTCTTTGTCTTTGATTACATGTTATATTTGACGAGAAGAAGCTTGGAATTTCTTAGGAAGTTTTATTGGACGACTCTTAGAGGACAATTTAACCAGTTATCGCATATTTCTTCTCCATTATTAAGTAAACCAGGTGAGTACTAGTTTCTTTTACTTGTTTTCTTTTCCTTTTATTCGTTTTTACGGGTACTTTTATAGAACATTAGGAACAATGTTCAACTTAAGTGTAGGGGGGGAATAAGACTTAGAAACTATTCCTTCATTTGCCATTTGCTTTGTCCTTAAAATGATGAGTAATATATCAAAACATAGCATAAAAAGGTAATTTTGACCAATTTTTTTTTATGACACATACTGACGAAAACCGAGTGTTAATAGCGTCTCATGGATAGGAATTTATATGACTAGCACAAAAACCCTCAGGTTCGCCTTTAGATCTATAGGAATTCGGGTATCCATTATTGATACCCAAGATAGTTTATACCGTTAGCTTGTTCGAGTTAAGGAGTGAGCAATCATGTGTGTCTATTCCATTGTTACGGATGTGTATATGTGGTTTTGTCGCCTTTTCTGGAGCATTGGTATCGGTATTAAATTATATGAGTGTACCGATAGTATATTAAATTCTATAACTTGTTTTTGTGATGCTTTCTGAGACCGCATAATAAGTATTAGGATTTTCTAGATAAGAGGCACTAGGATTAATCCATGTTTTAAACCTGTAATTGTTCTGATGGTCACATTGAATATATAACTATCCCACACCCTTGCCATGCACTCATTTTTAGTGCAGGATACCCCTAGTATAACCCTCTGAGGCTATCCTTTTTTACGGTTCTTGCAATTTTCTGGTGGATTCTAGATTATTAATGAAGAGCACTGTCACCCTTAAACCAATCATTACACCCAAATCGCCTTAGCCTGCCTTATATGTACTCGCTTTTAGTACATTATTGTTTTAACCCAAGTTAATTAGGTGAGTACACGGTTGCTAAGTCCTTATCCTTGTAAATACTATTTTGGGACGATTGGAATTCATGGTAGTATTTATTTTACGGAAGAATGATGAAGAAAAGTTAAGTCAATACCCCCATATGTTGTCAAATGATCTCCGTGTTATATTGATCCACCTCAATTCGGGTCATAGAATAGTTCATTTGTAAAGTATGTAAAAGTTCAAGTGTAGGGGTGCATCTATAAGCCCCAAGTGATGTATTATGTTATTCGAAAAAAAAGAAAAAAAAGAGAAAATTAGAAACCAAACCAGCATGTATTCTTATAAATAATTAGCTAACCCTTCCACTTTAAATTCACCCAAAGCCACCCAAATGTTCCCTTCCGTTTTCGTTTCCATATATGTTATCTTACACCTACACCCCACAACCCTTTAAAATACCTCTTAGATAGTAATGAATAATTCTTGCGCCTAGCGGTAGAGGTTTGATCCTTTACCAAGCCTATGATAATTTATATGCTGTGACAGGTAATGAGTATTTATTTTCTGTTTCCCCATAGTTGTTATAATTCATTATACACCCAAGTGAAAGAGAGAATCCCAAACACTTATGTGAGGTGTTAGTATATACTTTTTGTGCTTTTAGTTACGAGGTCTAGAATGTTATGTTGTAAACTACTTTTAAAGAGTAGGTTAAATGACGCTAATATTGCTATTGTCTAGGTAGAAAAGCCCATTTGCTTGAGAACAAGAAAATCCCAAGTGTAAGGGTATTTGATGAGGTGTCATTTCATACACTATTTTTGGGTCATTTAACCTCCTAAATCATGCAAATATGCCTAGATTATGTGCTTAATTGTTTGTTTTCAGGTTTTTAGCACTTGGATGATATTTGGGAGAAATACACGTGAATTGGGCTCATTTGGAGAAGAAACAGACAAGATTACGACTCTACATCAAGAACCATGAAGAATTGTGCACTCAGAGCCCGAGGACGGTGTCACATCCATAAAGCGACGGTGTCAAGACTTTCATGGTGACGGCCTCAGAGATTCAGTGATGGCACCAGGACGTGGCCGACTTAAAGTGGATCTAGAATCATCTACGTGGTGACAGCGTCAGGATTACAAAGCGACACTGTCGCGTCGATACCTCTATAAGTACAAAACCGTTTTTAGGGTTTTAACTGTGTAACTTTATATTACTTTTGGGAGACGAACCCTAGTCTTTATAGCAGCTTTGTAGGTCATTTTTAGGGTCTCAAAACCCTATTGTACTACCTTCAATCCATGTTTTAATCAAGTAAGTTTATTTATCATTAATCATTCAATATGTCTATGTGTTGTTTGATTGATTTATTCTCTTGCTTTTCTTATAACATGCGAGGCTAAACCTTCCTTTGTATTTACTTATAATTGCATGAAAGTTAGGTTGTAGATCCTTTTGATGTTGCTTCTTGTTGATAAATGTGCACGTTAGGCTTTAGAAAACTAGCCATATGATATTAAATTGGCATAGACGTCTAGGGAAACGCGAGTGCGTAGAAAGGATACCATCGGTAACAGTCTTCATACTACCTTACCCCTTATATGGTTTTATCCCTCTTAAGATATTTCACATACATTTAATATACTCTTATGGTCCTTGTAATAGTCTTCATACTACCTTACTTGTGCGTTGCCTTAACGGAATATTAAATAGATGGCGGGTTCGTGTAATCCATTCATGACCTAGGAAATACATACACAGATCATCACAAGTGTGAGAAAGCAAGAGATCTAGGAGAAGCAATCAGAGGAGTAGTGCATGATTAGGTAAATACATTTGTTAATCATAAAGTTATCACCAGTAGTTAGATTCTAGTTAGTTTAGTAATTAGTTTATCAAACCAACCTCTCAAACATATGATTTTATCTGCTTTCTATAAAATATAAAAACACAAAAATAATCTTCTCTCAACCCCTAGAATTTCGTTAGACCGTGACCAAGCCTTACCAACCTATTCCTCTAGAGAACGATAGCAACCCCTGAGTCTTGCCTATACTACTACTGCTACAACAGTTAGGTACACTGCCTAGGAAGTTGTAAAACTTCTTGTAGAAGTCCTTTACGATCCTCACATCAACCCTCAAAATTGGATAGCAGCTGAAGACAACCGGGGGTGCTACATCATAGCACAAAGTACAAAGTGAGACGTTTTGAAACATTACACAATCGATATTTTTAAACATCAGAGTTTACAAAAAGAGGTCCTAGTAGTTTTAACAAAACACAATGTTTTCAAAATAAAGTTTTATCGAATGTGATAATATGCGGAGTTTTTAAAATATATTTGTGCGACTTCCTTCCAAGACAACACCTTAAGGACCTGAGATAAACATGCTAAAAATGTCAACAAATAATGTTGAGTGAATTCATAGGTTTTATAAGTAAACAGTAGACCATATAAGGTTGTAATTAAAAACAATGTTTGAGTAAAGCATGTAATGTTTCATAAATTAAGCAGTGCTTTAGTGAGTAATTTAGTGGATCACAAGATCTCAAGTAATAGTTGACTAATGAAACACATTCAAAAGTCATAAATAGTTATTATTGCCCTAAGCTCATGACACTGAACCTTAACGTCGCAAACCCTAGTCTTCTAGATTTATGCCCCGAAATTTGATGTTCTGCTAGAACACCCAAGTATTATTTTAAATGTAAATGAGTCCATTTGACATGGTATTCAAGTAATTACAAACCCGGATAGGGATGGTCAATCCCAATAGATCTATTTACTGCATTTGCGCTTACATAAAGTAAATAATGCTTCATGCTATGGGGTCTTAATAGTAATAGGTACTTAGGAAATAATAGTGTCAGGATAAGCATACAGTTTAAAACACTTGCTTCCATAAAAAAGTAGCATGTATCTCCCCCAAGGAGTTTATAAAAAGTAAAAATGGGGCTATGAACTCACCTTTTAACGATAGGATAAAGTCGATGGAATAAACGCGGGAAATGACGAGAAGTCCTATATGCAACCTAAATGAAGTGTCGTGCTTTAGAATATAAAATATTACGAAACAAAAAAATAATAGTAAGTTTTTATAACATCTTTTATAAAATAGTTGGCTAACCACCCAAACAAGGTTTTCATTTTTAAAACTCATCTATACTGTAAAGTTAATATTATTACAATCCATGAGAGTTGGAATCAAGCAATAAGAGCTTTTTATGAATTAAATAAGGATTTTTTTAAGTTGTTATACAAATTCAGTCCATCATTTTCAGAATCACTCACATGTACCATTTATACATTTTGACTGACCAAAACTCACTTTCAACCTTTGACTCGTGACATTTTGAAAACTAGAAAATGTGTAGATAATTTTTAGCTTTTGAAACACATCAAAAGCTATTTTTATCAATGAGTTATGACCTTAACAAGACGGGTACCCAAAATCACAACCCACTATTTACGGTTTAACCAAACTTACTCTTACTCAAAATTTTACCCAAACACCCAAAACGACACAAGCAAGCCCTAACTTGTTTTTGACACTCATAAACATCATTTTTATTGAAAACTACCAGTAGGTTGTTCTAACAAAATCCATGTTAATGTATACACAAGATATACCCTAATTTAACTTAATCACACAATTTTTAGTTTCATTTTATGTGATTAGTCTTACACCTCCACAATCAACCCATCAATGAAAATCTCATAATATTATTATGATCATCCTAGGTGTCTAAAAATGAATCAAGCTCAGTAGCAAACACCAATAAAATCCCATTTTTGCATGAACTCTCAAGTCTTAAAAATGACATGAAAACATGATTTTATGCACCTATTAATGTACCATATGATTAACCTTAACAATAACTCATCCAAGTCTTGTTCCAATATTTATTTATGGACTATTTATACATGTTATAATGTTCAAAAATCTTAGTAGTCACCTTAAGAAAACTTGACTCATTTCATCCATGATCCATACCCGATGTAGCTTAAAATCATGATTTTACGCCCAATTTTACCACTAGTTTTATCATTCAAATAATCAAACCACTTGTATAACTTTTATATTTCATATGAACAGTATTTCAAGAGCATATTTAAGTGTCCAAATTAGTAGCCACTTTAGAAAAATATTAACTTATTGCATGTTCAAATCAACCTCCGTTTTAACATGAAATCATGACTTTAACGTCTATTTTAAGCACTAGTTTTGGCAAATGGACCTTCAAAATCACCCAAACCAAATCCATTATTATTTTACCATAACTTTTATAATGTTTTAGCATGTTATTAATATTAGACTAAAGTTTTATAGATTAAAACGAAAATAAAATGAGTATGACTCATTTTAAGCCCTAAAAAGCCATGTTCGGGTACAAGATGAGAACAAGGAGTCTTTTACCCTTGACCTACCTTTGAGAGAACTAAGAAAATAGAAAGATGGAGAGGAGGCTGAGATATTCACTTCTTCATGATGAATCCTTGAATTGTCACACCCCGTTAGCGACGGAAACACGGGAATACGACACAATGATTCACATTGTACAAGATACAAGATCATACCATACATTGTTTAAAAAGTTTAATTACAAAATTTTACAATTTCGCAACCTTGGAAAAAGTCAAGCAGTTGTCCTTCAATAAACTCCCAAATGTACTCATCTTTGGTCCCAAATACTCCTCATTTACCTTTGTTAATAACAGACCTAAAAATGATACTCGAAAACATCAACAATAATGTTGGTGAACTCGTAGGTTTGATTCAAAACCCAGTCATTATGCCAATATTTTCAACAGTTGGACAATTGTGCTATATGACAGTGAATATATGCAATACAATCAAAAACCCATGACTTAGCATCCTCGCTAATCATGTACCAAGACCTAGAATCCCCGCTAGTCTTATCACCAGCATGTACTAACGCTCTTAGGGTCGCAACCCCGAATGACATACCGCACCTAAAGCCTACCAGCTAGAGCTATATTTAGGGCGAAGAACCGCATAGAATATCGTACCAACACATATCATTCATATAGCAGTCATAAGCACATAAATTGTTCCAAAAACAAAACCACATTTCACACAGTTTAAAAAACAATTCAAAACACATTTAAATATCATTTTCCCCCAACGGAAAAGATGTAAAAAGTAGGGCTACAAGAACTCACCTCAACAGATGATAATAACCGCACAGATAATCTCTACTTAACGACTCAAACAATCTTTACTCAAGGAATCAAACAATCTCTACTCAACGCACCAAACAATCTCTACAACGCACAACGGTACTCGGCCACGACCTAACATTAATTTCACCTTATTAACATTTTGTACAAAATTGCCTTATTGTACAAGCATTCGTCTTTACTCACACAAAATTCTCAATCTCTTTACAAAAACCCTTATCATTATTTCAAAACTCTCATTCCCATTACAAAATCTGTTATTCTCATTACAAACGTTTTAGTATTATGGTTGTGTGCTACTTAAGTAAAACAACTTAATGCACTTGGGCTAAGTGAGACAGCGACACAAAAATAATCAAAACATTCCCAATCGTCAAAACGAGACAGTTGTCCAAATAATCCAAGAGAATCTGACGAGAAATAAATAGGAATTCAAAGATAAAAAATAAACGAATAAACATCTCCGCAATGTTAAAGTATATATATATATATATATATATATATATATATATATATATATATATATATATATATATATATATATATATCATGACGATCCAAACTATTCAATTTTCACTTATTGAGCCCAAATGTCCAATATTAGTCCAATAATATTTGTAAGTCCAATATAATAGTAGTGTATCTTGAAGTGTTGAACCTCGATTCCAGTGTATTGAACAAAGCGTGTGTCTGTCATTTGACTGTCATAATCCATGTAAACTTTGAATCGATGCAATTTTTGGAAACTGGTTGTTTACCACCCAAATGGCTGTCATGGATCCATTCCTCTTGATATTCTTCTTTGTCAAGTTGCTTATGTCAGTACGATCTACGTTTTAGGAGCATTGTTTTGCTGAAAAGTATCAAACATCTTGACCAAAGAGTGACCATGAATCGCACCGTTTGTATCCATGTTGATGCGAGTGCATTTTAAGTGATCTTTTGAAAAGAACATCGAAGGTGTGATCGAAGAGATCTGAAAATATATCATGCATCTCTCTTTTGCTTTTGACATATTGTATTTGATTGCATGTACATCGTTTGTTTCAGAATCCAAGCTGCATTCCTTTACTAATTTGCTGGATGCATTCTCTGAATTACTGTCTTCTTTCTCAGAACAAGTGTTTTGTTGACAACTAAATCATCCTTCAATGAATCAACATTCATGCTGGAATTGGATTTGAATGTCTTCTTGTGTTTGCATCAACGTCTTTTGTTCAACATTTGTGGGGTTTCGTTGTTGATGAAGAATTAACTCAAGCATGTATTTCCCGAGGGAATCCATGTTAAAGATCATTGCATCGTAAAATGATTGAGCATCATATCTTGTATAATTCTGCATACGCGCTTTGATTTCTGAATTGAAAGCATTTTCAAACGTTGTTCTGAGTTTTGTCAAAGTAGTCTTGCAATCAGTTCTGAGGGAAAAGGGGAAAAGGAAAATATTTCTTTGGTAAGATGTTATTCTAGTAAATCCAAGTCTTGAGAGAATGTTCTCTTGAAGATTATGCATGGGTTCAAAATCTTGTAATTATCTGTGAGAAACTTTTAGTTTGTGTCTGAATTACTCGAGACTTTTCTATGAATTTAATCTTGAAAGTTGTTTTATCTTGAACTTTAGAAATTTGTACACGAAGAAACGGGTGTCATTCTGAAGAAACTGTTCTGTTTGTGTTTGCAAATTGGTATTGGTATTTGACATTGTGATGTTGTGAATGGATATCGGATCTTAAGTAGGTAAAGTGATTGTTGTTGTGGATTGAAATCAATTATCGTTCACGGGATTAAACAAATAGAAAGCCATATTATTAGTGAGAGAAAAGGGAAGATGTGTGTGTTCTAGAGAGAGAAACACACACACCTTATTACCATAATTATGATTCTCACCCCTCCATAGACAGTATGGAGGGATATATATAGCACTGGACACGATCTACTTACTATACTTGACATTTCTAGTCCCTGCGTGTCCGGCTAGTATAAACTAATGTAATTCCGTATTATCCGACATATTTTAAGGCTAACAATTTGACTATATACACCATAAGAACTGTCTATATGGGTGAGAAGTATCTCGTTATCAACAAAGACGAGTTGACAAGATCAGTGGATAAAATAGTGGTATCGTTCTCGTCAACAAGTCTTAGAGTTGCTAATGCAGCCTCACCGTCTCCTTTTGAGGTAAAGGGACATAGTTCTCACTATACTTTAAACCAGTAATGGAGGAAAAAATCATCAAGGTTAAAAGAAAGTGGTTTATTAAAGAAAGAGAGGTTGAAGCTGATTGTGTTTGTTACATCATCTACCTCAACAGTGTACCAGAATTCCCTAAGGTACTTTGAGTAAAATGCTGAAGGTTGTTTGGTTAAAGTAGTAGAGATGCAACAGTTTGATAAGAACTGAAGTATGGGATGGTATAATTGGTTCTTTAGACTCCAACAAATGCAATCCTATTGTTAAAAAGCAATGATATAATCCTCACATTCAAAATTGAACATTTTAATGCATGAGTGAGTGGGTGTAGGTTGTTCGAGAATATAATTAATTCTCCTAATAGATCTCGTTCTTGTTACTCAATATTTAAGGAAGAATGCGGCAAGCACTAGCAAGTTCAGAAAGACTACAGCCCCCAAGGAGAAGAATACTCTGTGTTGGGATTAAAAGCCTTCTTAATGCTGTTAGTATTACTACTGTTCTTATTGATGTTAATGCTGCTCAGTCAAAGTTAGTGCTGCTGGAGAATTTCAATGAAAATTATTCTAAGTGTTTAAGACTGTTGGTGAAGTTAAAACTGTTAGTACAAAGTTATCTGTAGAGGAAGGTACTACTGCTAGAGGAAGTTACTAGTGCTGGTGAAAGTTAAGACTGCTCATAGACTTAGAAGAAAAATTGCTAAGTAGTTAGTACTGTTAGTACAAAAGTTACTACTGCTGGTACAAAGTTAAAGCTGTTGAAGGAATTAAATGCTGATAGGAACGAAGTTTGTACTGTCTGAGTTAGTAGTACTGCATTATGAGATTTGTATGTGATATTTTGATAAAAGATATGTATAAGTTATTTGTTTAGAAGATTATGATTACTTAAGAAAGTATTGTAAGCCGTTTAGGACTCCTTGGTGTATAAAAGGAGATCTTAGGGCATAGAGATTAATATACAAACACATACCAACACATATATCAAAAACGAGTCATTTATAAAATTATCATAGCTTCAAGGTCTTTGTAACCCTAATACTTTGAGAGTATTACGTCAATTATTTGTTAATAATATTGGAGCTTTTATGTTTTGTTGAATTATTGTGTTTTACTGTTCCATTGAAAATTCTTCTTAATTAGATTCGCATAATCTTTAATACATTCACACAAAGTTTCTACTATAGTTGTGTTAGATTTATCTAATATAACTAAACCTTAAACAAGCTCAAGGAATTCAATCTATAGAAGTATTGAAGTGGGACCAACAAGTGGTATCAGAGCTTGTTGCTTTGAGAAACTTTGCTAGAAGATATAGATCAAGATTTTGCACACATGGTGGCTGCATCTAAAGTTCTCATGCTCAAAAATCGGGAGTTTGAGTTATGCGAGGCATGAAGGATCTCTTGAACAATACATCCAGAATGATAGGACTCTTGCATTGTGTGGAAGTCATAGAGAATGGTGCAACCTTGCCAAAAACACAAGTTGTGGAAGGTGTTACAACAGTGACGCCTAAGTTACCACTGCTAAAAGATAAGGGCTCAAAGTAAGATTAGAAGTGAGGCTAGAAGTACTTTAATGATGGGCTTATCCTAATGCACATCAGTTAGTTGTAACTATATAAAGGATGCTAAGCGTTGCTGGAAGCTATTTAAAAATCGATTGAGTAGGAATGATGCTTATAAAATGACTCATAGGAATTTATCTTAAAGCAGCATTATGAAACTTCACTACTCCAAGCTTAAAGATGCTTGATCAAACTTTTGATAGGCTTCAAAATCTTGTGAGTCAGTTGGAGCTTTTGGGTGAAAAACTTTTACAAGAAGATGTTAATCTAAAGTTATTAAGAAGTTTGTCACTTGAGTGGAACACACATGCTGTTGTGTAGAGGAATATAAAGCTGATGTGATCAATGTGCATGGATGATCTCTAAAACAAAACTCAATGTGTGTATGAACCAGAAGTTAAAGGGATCTCTAGCTCAAGTTCAAGCACACAGAACATGGCTTTTGTGTCCTCTTCTAATAACAACACTAGCAGCTCTAATGAAGCAGTTAATGCTGCTCATGGAGTTACTACTGCTAGCACTCAAGTTAATACTGCTTACTCTACAAATATTGATAACTTAAGTGATGCTGTTATTTGTTCATTCTTTGCTAGTCAACCAAATAGTCCTCAACTTGCACATGAGGACTTGCAACAAATCCATCCTGATGACATAGAAGAGATGGATTTGAGATGGCAAATGGCCATGTTGACCATGAGGGCTAGAAGGTTTTTGAAGAATACAGGAAGGAAGCTTACTGTTAATGGCAATGAGACTATTGGTTTTGATAAGTCCAAAGTGGAGTGCTATAACTGCCACAAGAGGGGACATTTTACTAGGGAGTGTAGAGCTCCAAGAAATCAGACAACAAAATGGTTACAAAAGTCGTCTTTTGTCCTTTAGTTGAGTCGACACAAAATAATTATTTCACATTATTTTCTAAGTGTGACATTTTCCACAAAATTTCGACATGACCTGTTCGTTTTTAAAAGGTTTCCAAACCTTAAATTTTAACACTTTCCACAATTTTTCCAAAACTCCGACCAAATACCAAAAGTCCATATTTCAAAGCGTTTAACCGACCAATGACCAAGTTTGACCTTTTTTATCCGTTTTTCCACTTTCATAAATCCATTTATTTGACTTGAAGATCCATACTATTCAATTTTCACTTATTGGGCCCAAATGTCCAATATTAGTCTAATAATATTTGTAAGTCCAATATAATTACTTTTGACCCCAATCTAAGGTGGTGTTTGTTTTTTCAGAAATGCCTCTTAACAACATCTTAATCTGACTCATTCAGACATGATCAGACATTTGGGTCGTTAAGACTGTTTGTTTTTTTCAAGTCATTCAGAGATAATAAGAGGCAAGCAGTGTTAAGAGTGTTTGTTTTTTTATCATTAAGAGGCAGTAAGAGGCATAAACCTCTTACTGAACTAGATGTGGATGGGCTGTCTTAACACCTCTTAATGTCTTCTTTTTCCTTACTTTTTTGTTTTTATTTTTTTTCTATTTTGTTATAATTTTTTTTATTTTGGTGTTTTTCTTTTTTTATTTCTTGTTTCACAATTTTTTTAAAGGTATTAAATAGAATCATTGCATATGTTTTGTTAGATAAAGAGTGTATAAGATGATATATGTCAACTCATATTTTGTTCAAATTGAAAGGTACGGTTTCGGACTCGTACATCTCAATTCTAACGCAACTCATTTAGTTAATCGTTTTAAGAAGTTCATTTCAAACTTTAAATCGATTATATTATAGAATTTGTTTTTTTATTTAATGAAGTTTATTTTCTTGTGTGAATGCAACCGTATTATATTGAAATTGTAAAAAATATAGTTTAACACATCTAGACATTTTATCAAAACAAACAGTTTTATTTCATTCAGATTCAGATTTCTCAACCACTTATTCAGATTAAGATGGGAATCAGATTCAGACTTTTCTACCGAATATTCAGATTCAGATGTGCGAATCAGATTCAGATTCAGAGCCTCTTAATAAACAAACAGCCCCTGGTATCCTTTCTACACACTCGTGTTTCCCTAGACGTCTATGCCAATTTAATATCTTATGGCTAGTTTTCTAGAGCCTAACGCGTACATCTATCAACAAGAAGCAACATCAAAAGGATCTACAACCTTTGTTTTATGCAATCATAAGTAAATACAAAGGAGGGTTTAGCCTAGCATGTTATAAAGAAAGCAAGAGCATAAATCAATCACATAACACATATACATATTGAATGATTAATGATAAATAATCTTACTTGACTAAAACATGGATTGAAGGTAGTTAAAATATGATTTTGAGGCCCTAAAAACGACCTAAAAAGCTTCTAGAAAGACTAGGGTTCGTCTCCCAAAAGTTATACAAAGTTACACCCTTAAAACCCTAAAATCTATTAATCTACTGCCCAGTCCTGATGTTAATACTGGTAAGTCTCTTTTAACACTCACAATTGTTGTTGGGCACCACATCAGCTAACTACTATGCTTTTCTTCTCGAAATCTGAACAACAGATAACACTGAAGATGAACCAGAACTTGAATACTGTAGTGGAACACATCACAACACATTTCCTATACATAGTTTCTCATCTCGATACTACCGCGTAATCACAAAAATTCCTCTACAAGATCAACACCAAATTCGTAATGTGATTGAGAGGTGAATGACACTCTAAGTGTTCAACTACAAGAAGAAATGACACAACACTCCTCTACTTCTGAAAGAAACAACGGTTTCTCAGTAATCATATATGAACCAGACAGACACATGAATACCCTACAATAAAACACATGTCTGTCACTCTTAATAGTCTCTGTTACATTCCATACATCCACTTTATTAAACCAAAAAACAAAATGTACACGTACCATGCAAGGATCAAAGTGCTAAAAAATGCCTTGGTGTTCCCTCTTTTGTCCCATACCCGGCCAAGGGATCGTAGGGGCTTGGGATGGCTTCTTTTCGTGTTGGGTTCACATAAAACTCAAAAACTTTGACTTTAAAAAATTTCCTGAAGCTCAGTAGTATTTTTATTGATCTTAAAAACATTTTTCTAATAATCTAGGTTATTTACACGATACATTTCCAACTTAAACTTCCCAAAATTCATTTTGAGCATTGAAAAGAGGGCCATTGGAACAAAATAGGTCTTCAAAAACAAGAAAGATGAAAGGGGGATAGTGATTAGGAATAAAGCAAGGTTAGTTGCACAAGGTCATAGACAAGAAGAAGGTATAGACTATGAAGAAGTTTTTACTCATGTGGCAAGAATTGAGGCAATAAGATTGTTTTTGGCCTATGCTTCTTTTATGGGTTTTCTGGTATATCAAATGGATGTGAAAAGTGCTTTTTTATATGGAACTATTAAGGAAGAAGTCTATGTTACTCAACCACTAAATCCTGACCATCAGACCAAAGTTATACAGGTGCGTCAAGGCACTTTATGGTTTGCATCAAGCACCAAGAGCACATGGTAATGAACTTTGGCTAACTATCTGTTGGGCAATGGGTTTAAAAGAGGCAAGATAGATCAGACATTATTTATCAAGAAGCAAAAAGGAGATATTTTGCTTGTACAGGTCTATGTTGATGACATTATCTTTGGCTCTACAAACAAGGAGTTATGTACTGGATTTGAGAAGCTCATGAAGGATAAGTTTCAGATGAGTTCTATGGGAGAACTTACTTTCTTTCTAGGATTACAAGTACAACAGAAGGAAGATGGAATATTTATCAGTCAGGATAAATATGTAGCTAAGATTTTGAAGAAATTCAACTACACTGATGTGAAGTCTGCTTCAACTCCAGTTGATTTGGAAAAGCCCTTAGTCAAAGATGGAGATGCTGATGATGTTGATGTACATCTCTATAGATCTATGATTAGGTCTTTGATGTATCTCACAGCATCTAGGCCAGATATCATGTTTGCAGTATGTGCATGTGCCAGATTTCAAGTTACTCTAAAGACATCACATCTCTTAGCAGTCAAGAGAATTTTTAGATATTTGAAAGGCAAACCAACTTTAGGCCTTTGGTATTCTAGGGATTCTCCATTTGAACTGGTTGCTTATACTGATAGTGACTATGCTGGAGCAACTCAAGATAGGAAGTCTACAATGGAGTGTTGTCAATTGGTTTTGGGAAATAGATTGATATCTTGGCAGTGTAAGAAGTAAACTGTGGTTGCCACTTCTACAACTACTAAAGTGAATGATGTGAGCTGCTGGCTAGTTGCTATAGGCAGTTTTTTTAAAAAAAACCTTCTTGGATTCAAAACCAATTGCTGGATTATGGGTTACATTTCATGTTCAACTGTCATTATATTGACAATAACAGTTATATCTGCATTATTGAAATCCTGCTCAAACATTCTAAAACAAAATCATATAAGAGATTAAGCATCATTTTATAAGAGATTTTGCAAATGCTAAAAAGTTAATACAAATGGTTAAAATTCATACTGATTATTATGTATGTAGATTTCTTAACAAAAGGTTTTTGATGCTGGAAGTTTCGAGTACTTGGTTCAAGTATTGGAATGCGTATTCCTTAAATGTCTATAGCTCTTTATGATTTTTGGTAAAGTTTTTTACACGGTTTTAATACTGTTTGTCTTGTCATTAGTACGGTGTCAAGTATAATTAAATCTTGCTAGTTGATACTACGAACTGTTGTTTTAAAAACTTAGACTCTATACCTTATATGACTGCTATCAAGAAGAAAATACTTTAGATTGTGTATTTTTGGCTATGGACTAATACCTGTAGGTAAAGCATATTGAATACCTGATGATTGAATGCTTCACCTCTGAAGAATTGGTTGAGGGAAAGTTAATGTTTTGGATAACAGTTTTTAACTTTTATTCATGGGTTATGCATAAATATGGATCCTCGTGAATTCTCACATGTCTATCTAATCTTTTCTAGTGTGCTTGTGATGAATAGAGGCATGTTGTTGTATAATTATTGAAGACAAAGTTAATACTGTTATACATCTTTTAATACTGCTAGGCAGAAAATTACTACCGTCAGACAAAAGTTACTATTGTTGGGCGCCAAAGTTACAACTGTTGAGCAAATTCTTATCCTTTAAAGCATTGTTTGAGGGGAGGCTACTTATTTATAAAATCAAAGCATGGATTAAAGGATATGTTATATCAAAAGTATGTTAAAAAGAATCAAAAACATCTAGGCATGTCAAAAGAGGTCGGGACACCAAGATACCTCAGTCTAGTGGTCCACTTGTAAAGGTTGGTGATGAGACTGTCCATAAGGAGTTGGGTGGCAGAATGGAAAGGGCTGCCACTACTGCTTCTAGCTTAGAAGCAGAGCATGACAGTGGTAACATCAAATAAGACCCAATCCATGGCAATACTTAATGGATTAAGTCCATAGGGAATTGGTTCAGGTAGTGGTCCCAGGTGCCAAGATACCATATTGGGGGATGTAGATGCTCAAACTGGATTTGAGACTACATCTAAACAGTCCAATGATCCACCTCTCTCAAAAGTTAACACATTTGGAAGTGGGGAGGACAATATGCAACTTATGGAATTGATGACACATTGTATAAAACTGTCTGCATTTGTGAGCTCAAAAGAATAGAGATATTTATAATAGAAAGAGTGTTTTGGTAAGACAAAATAAATGAGAGATTAAGTGAGCATAAAAATAGAAAGAGAGGTATGTGCATAAAAACAGAAATGAGTGATTATGTAAGAAAAGAATTAAGAGATAATGTGAGCATAAAAACAGAAAGAGAGCTTGTGAGAATCAAATTTGATGATGAAAATTGCTTTTTGGAATGAAATTGGGGTAATTACTGGTGTATTAAAATTAATGTTGCTCAGCTTCAACTTAATGCTGCTAAGCTTCAGTTACTGATGTTAGGCTTAAATTAGTGCTGTCCGTATTTATTTATGCTGCCAGGTTTAACTTACTGGTGCCGGTTTAAATTAATGCTGTTAGGCATCAATTAGTGCTGCCAGTTCAAGTTCTTGCTGCTGAAGGTGATTTTATAAATACTTTGATTCAGGGTTTCATTTAATTCTTTATTTGATTTCCATCATTTAAACACTCTCTAACCATAAACCCTAACTCAATTTTCATCTTTAATCATCAAAATCATCATTATGTCGAGCCCTAAGTTTGCTGAAACGCACAATGTGATCGCGTTCTTAGAAAACCCTGTAGAAAGTGATGGGTTTGCAGAGATTATTGATTTCCTGAAAGCAAGTTCTGTTCATTATGCTTTAACTATCAATCCAATTATCTACACATCTTGTATTGAACGGTTTTGGGCAACAGCAAAGGTCAAGATGGTTAACGGAGTACGTCAGCTACAAGCCCTAATTGATAAGAAGAAGATGATCATCACGGAGTTAAGCATTAGGAGTGATCTTCACTTGGAAGATGCTGGAGGTACTGATTGCTTGCCAACTGCTGCTATTTTTGAAGAACTGCACGGATGGGGTATGAAAAACCGTCTCAAAAGCTTACTTTTTATGGAATGAATTCAGTAGTACAATGGCTTCCTTGATTATATGCTTGGCAACAAACCAAAAATTTAATCTGTCTAAGTACATTTTTGATGCTATGGTGAAACACTTAGATGGAGGGGTTAAATTTCTGATGTATCTACGATTTCTACAAGTTTTCATTAATCAACAGCTTGGAGACATGTCACATCACAAGAAGATTTATTATAATCCCTCCCACACAAAGAAAATTTTTGCTAACATGAAGAGAGTAGGAAAGGATTTTTCTAGGGGAATAACACCTTTATTTGATACTATGATGGTTCAAGCTTTTAAAGAAGTGGGTGAGGATTCAGACCATCCAACTAATTCCAATCAAATACCCATTGTTGATCAACCATCTACATCCTCTTCACCCAAGAAGAAACAAAAGTCCAAGAGGAAACATAGGAAGGAAGCAGAAGTTGCTCATGATGAGACAGAGCATGAGGAAAGTATACCCACACCTTCCAATGATCCACTACCCAATGGTGAGGATAACATGCAACTTAATGATTTGATAGTTTAATGTACCAAATTGAAAAAACAGGTTCTTGACTTGGAAAAGGCTAAATCTGATCAAGCTATTGAGATTGCTAGTCTCAAGAAAAGGGTTGATAAGCTAGAAAAGAGGAGAAAGTTCAGAACTATAGGGCCTCAAAGATTAAAGAAAGTTGGTACATCTAGAAGAATTGAATCCTCAAATGATAGTTTGGGTGCTCAAGAGGATGCATCCAAACAAGATAGGAGGATTAGGGATATTGATGCAGATGCTGAGGTCACTCTGGTTAAAGAAACTCAAGAAAGGCATGATGAAGACTTGATGTTTGATACTAGAGTTCTAGATGGTGATGAGATGTTTGTGGATGCTACAACTGGTGAGAAAGATGAGCAGAGTACAAAGATTAATGATAGTACTGCTGGTGAAGCAGTTACTACTGCTGGTGTTGGAGATAGTGTTGTTCCTATAATTCCTACAACTGTTGAAGAAACTTTCGCTCAGACTTTAATGGAAATCAAGGCAGCCAAACCCAAGGCAAAGGGAATTGTTTTTCATGATTTGGAAAAATAGGTATCTAAACCAACAGTTTATGTCACACAACCCTTAACCAAATACAAAGGAAAAGCATCATGCAAGAGCCTGAGAGACCTTTGGCAAAGAAAGATCAAGTTGCTTTTGATGAAGATTTGGCAAGAAATATTCAAGCTCAGCTAGATGCTGAAATTATAGAAGAAGAAAGGCTTGAAAGGCAAAAGGAAGAAGAAGCCAATATAGTCTTGATTGAATCATGGGGAAATACGCAAGCTATGATGGAGGCTGATAGATTACTGGCTGAGAGACAACAAACAAGAGAAAGAGAGGAGTTGACAGATGAAGAAAAAGGAAAATTGTTTATGGAACTCATGGAGAAAAGGAGAAAACATTTTGCTGCAATAAGAGCACAAGAAAAGAGAAATAGACCTCATACCAAGGCACAAAAGAAAATTCAAATGTCTACCTATCTTAAGCACATGGGTGGATACAAACACAAACAGCTAAAGGGAAAGAGCTATGATGAAATTCAAAAGATGTTTGACAAAGTGATGAAGAGGGTAAATACCTTTGTGGCTATGAGTTCAGAGGCACAAGAAAGCAATAAAAAGAAGGTACAAGGTAGTGAGGAGAAAGCCAAAGGCAACAAAAAGAAGATGCTTGGTAGGAAAAGAGCAGGAAAAGAGGATCAACAAGAATCTTCAAAGAGACAAAGAATAGAAGATGATAAAGAGACAAATGAGCATGAAGAAGTTGAAGAAGATAATGAAACTGAGCTGAAAAAGCATCTAGTAATAGTTAAAGATGATGCAATAGCAATTGATGCTATACCACTTGCTACCAAACCACCAGTGATTGTTGAATACAAGCTTCTTAAAGAAGGAATAATGATACATTATTAGTTGATAAGAGTAGATGGAAGTTCCAAGAGATATTCTTCAATGATAAGGATACTTCAAGGTATAGACAGAGAAGACTTAGAGACTCTTTGGAAGTTAGTCAATACAAAGCATGGTGATATAAGGCCTAAAGATGAACATGAAAGAATGTTGTGGGGAGATTTAAAAGTCATGTTTGAACCACCATTAGAAGTGAAGTATGGAGAAATCTACAAGGTTATACAGTGAATGTTTGGAAATTGTATGATTCATGTGGAGTGCACTTTGTAAGGTTTGAAAATGTGCACATCTTCATGTTAGTTGGAAAGAGACATCCCCTCACAAAAATAACAATCACCAATATGCTAAACAAGAAACTTCAAACTGATCATTTTAATGAGATGTGCTATCAACTGCTCAAGCTTATAGTAAAACAGCAAAGTGGTCAATAAAAGTATATATACTTTTGCAATGAAAAGAAGTTGATTCAAATGGTCAAAATCTATACTGACAAGAATGTTGCAGATTTACTTATAAAAGCTTTTGATGTAAGTAGGTTTCAATATTTGATTGCTAGTATTGGAATGTTAAATCCTTAAAATCTTTTATCTCTTTATGTTTTTGTAGAGTTTTGTATGAATTAGTACTGTTATTCATGTCATTAAAAGTTTCTGCTGTTAAGTATAATTAGTGCTGCTAGTTATACTTAATACTGCTGAGTTTCTACTGTTAGTTATACTTAATACTGTTAGGTATAATTAATACTGTGATTATTGTGAAAATTGCTATGGATTGTGTTTTCTTGGTTTTTGGACTAACATTTTGCAGAAAAAGCAAAGAAAAGTGTTAGATTGATGATGGAAAAGCTGGTTATTAGAGAAAATAGACAGAGAGTTTTGGTGAGAAAAAGAATTGAGAGAATTGGTGAGAATAAAAACAGAAAGAGAGCTGTGTGGAATAAAAACAGACAAAGTGATTTGGTGAGTAAAAGAATTGAGAGAAGTGGTGAGTTGAAAAACAAAAAGAGAGTTGAATATATTAAAAACAGACAGAGTGTTTGGAATGGAATTGGAGTTAATGCTGGTGACTCAAAGTTAATGCTGCTAGGCATAAACTTAATACTGCTGGTAAAAGTTAATGCTGCTAGGCATAAACTTACAACTGCTAGTGAAAGTTAATGCTGCTAGGCATAAACTTACTACTGTTGTTGAAAGTTAATGCTGCCAGGCATAAACTTATTACTGTTGTTGAAAATTAATACTGCCAGGTGGTATGTGCTATTTTACACATACCTTTTACCTTGAAAAGCAAACCCAAAAGACCAAAAACATGTAAAAATACCAAATATATGCTTGTTTTTGTGTTTGTGTATGTGCAGGTATGGATATCAAATAAATGGACAAAATCAAAGCAAAAACAAACAAAGCCGGACACAAGAAGGAAAGAGTGCACAAGAACCGAGAAGTTTTCTAGGAATTGGTCAACAAAAGTCAAACCTTGGTCAACCACAAAAGACAAAAACCCTTAAAATACCAAGAAAACCCTTATTGTTAAATCAAATTCACAAAAAGTCCTTAAATGTATAACACCGTTAGTCCTTTTATTTAAAAGACTAACGGTCGTTAAGTTTCAAATCTATTAGCCCAAACCGAGCCCAAAACACCCCCTAGCCCAAAGTCAAAGCCCTATAAACCCTCAGTTAAACTAAACGATTTATAAACGAAAAAAGGCGCGTAACTTTTAAAGTTACTGTTCATCTTCTCTAACCTTAGGGTAAACCAGGGTCGAGTCACCTTAACCATGCGGGTAAACGTCTCAATCATTCACCCCCGCTCCTCCTAGTCACGCAAAGAGCATGTCTACTCTTCTAGAAGTGCCAGCTTGGCAATCCGAGTGATAACACACATCAAATCAACGGCTGCGATCAAAAGAATGATGGGAATCCAAGATTGGATGGTGGGATTTATTCCTTGGGCTACACTCAACGTTTTCACACTCAGAAGAAGCACACCAAGCCACCTCAGCTCTCCTCATTTCAACTATAAATAGGGCTCAGGATTCTTCATTTAAGGGAGGATCTAATTTAGGAGTAGGAGTAGGATTAGTATAGGTGTAATTTCAGTTTTACAGTTTTTTTACTAAACTTGTAATTTCTATTTTCAGTAATGTAACCACAATTTTCATTAATGCAATTTATTTTTAAGCTTATGCTGAATTTAGTCTTGTTAAGTTTTAATTTCAATCACAAGTTAATCTGTTTTCAAAGTCATTAATAGCTAGTTACTGTTTCATTAAGAATCTCAAATTTACCTTTGCTATTTGGTGAAATGCTTAATATGGATGATAAGCCAATTTTGGACGGGCTTATTGGACTTTACTGGCTTGTTATCTACAAGCCAGAGCTTGTAGATTAAGCTCTATTGTGAGCAAATACCTCTGTTTAGCTGAGGTGTAGGTACTTTTCCTTTTTCATTTACTTTTCTGTCAATTTAATTTTCTAGCTTAACTGTTCTATTTAGCTTAATCTTGCTTGTTGATTGCTTATTCCTGTTTAATCTAGTTTATTAATGCTTATAATAGTTGTTTTATGCTTATTGTTTTTGATTGATAGTTTGAATCTTAAGTTTTCATAATATGTCATAAAACTGTCAAAAATAAAAATAATGTTAGCATAATTAGTTTACTTATTGATTCTGCTTATTTGCTTAGGGATAATTGTTCATTATGTTTGTTTTTAGCTGTCTACTATCTGGTATTAAGAAATTGTGCTTTAAATTTCAAAATTATAAGTTGAAAATGAGTTTGAGTCACTTAAAGGGGTGATTGGATCAAGGCAGTACTAACTATAGTTAGTACTGCTAAGAGACTCTTGTTCCTTAAATGTGATTTATAACTTCAATTTGAGATTTATAAAGAAGAAATTTAAAGTACTTATAGGTTAAAAGTCTGTTTTTAATCTTGATAGTTAGTAGTAATTTGAATCTGCTAGCTTAAGTTTAGGACTTAGTTCATTTTTAGCTCAAGTTGGTTTTAGCTGATTTAGTTTCTCATTTTATACTCAGATTAGTGTTTTAAAAGTGTAGAATTTAATTCCTTAGTCCTGCAGTAGTTACATTTGAGTCTTGGTCATTTAGGTGTCAAGTACATCAGTAGTTTAAAAAGTCATTAAGGCTATCTTTAAACTTAAAATTCAGTAGGATAGAATTTAAGTTAGTTTTTAATTTTTAGTACACAAGTAGATTATATGGTAGATTTAATAAGTTTGGATTTATTTTAGCTTATAGAGCTTATTTGTTCATCTGTTTTTGAGTTTAAAACCTGCACTTTGTCTTTTCAACTAAATACTCAGTACATACTGAGTGTTTCAAGCAGTTTTCAAATTAGTTTTTTTATAGCCTTCTTGATTTTCAAAATGTTTTTTAAAAGTAGTTTTAAGTAGCTTATTGATCAGTCTTTAAGGAGGTATAGAGCTTATTTCCATAAGGATCCATTAAGGGCTTTAAAAATAAGCCAAAAGGTTGTCCCCAAAGCTGTTTGGTCTGCCATTTTTTAGCTTAGAGCTTATTTCCCTTCTCTTGCTTATTGGTCTGTTTTCTTTTGCTTATTTTTAGTTGAATCTGCTTATTAAGTGTAGGAGCTTACTTGTTTTTGCTTATTACTGTTTTGCCTTAGCTTATTTGGACCTAGAATAGCAAATAGTTTAGCTAATTGTCATTGGGATAAAATAAGCAATCTGTTGTCTTTAAGCTCATTTTCTGAGCTTATTATTGCTTTTCAAAAATAATTTTAAGTTTTAAAGTTGCTTATTTATAAGTTTTTAAAAACTTTGTTTTTAAAGTTTTTCAAAAAGAAGAAAAAAAGGAGTAGGGAAGTCAGGGGTGAGCAAGGCTCGAACCCCTGACCTCTACCCACTCACCTTTTATAACACCTCACACACACACACTTAACCAACTGCGCCCTTGGGACTTTTCTGTCTTAGGGTGCATTGGTTAATCTTTTAACCCCTTTTCACTTTTTTTCCTTTTCAGCCCTTTTTAGCTTATTACCAGCTTATTCAATAAGCTGGTAACCCCGTTTTTATTTTTCTTAAATTCCTTATTACTCAAAGTATTTTTCAGATTTTTCTCAGATTTTTATAAATTTGTTTACTATTTTTAATAATTAATTTTCATTAAAGCAGTTTTTAAATCATAATAAATAAAATAAAAGTCAAAAAAATATAATTCTTTTTTATAAAATTTTCTTTTAACACTTAGGACCTAGGAAAATTAGATTTGCT
>BQNB010053563.1:0-22805 GCA_026074375.1 Tanacetum coccineum
AGTGGTGATGGTGGTGGAGTAGGTATAGCAAGGAGTTTGGCAACCTTTGTATCAGACCAAAATGGTGTAGGTGGCTCATCTCGGATCGATATCCAAGTAGTAACCTTGTATGCAGGATGTGGTGGTGGTGTGGCCGCAGACTCGTCGGTCTCAAACGGCTCAGTCTCCTCAGCAGATGGGGCATGATCAACAGTTGGTAAAGCAATAGCTGTAGAGTCGGCAGGAGCTAGGTGCTCCTCCTCCTCCTCATCCCCTTCAATATCAACATCATCATCCTCTTCATCATCGGATGACTCATCCTCATCATCGTCATCGTCTCCTCCGTCAGCAGGATAATCGGTGGGGTCCTCCTCAGGGTCCTCATCATCATCCTCCTCCAGATCCTCCTCGGGATCTGACTCAAAAACATAGCCTGGTGAATCAGCAGTGGGTGAGACAGCAGCAGGTAGTGGCTGCTCCTCTACTAGGAACACCTCATCCTCCGGTGGCATGAACTCTGGTTATGCCGGCTCAGGTACATATGGTACATAAACAGGTGAAGGTGGTGCATGCTCTGGCTCCTCTGGGCCAAGCACATAGTCAGGAGATGGTTGTGCCTGAAAAGCGGCCACCACGTAGGCATATGGGTCCTCTGGCATCACGAGCGATCCATCGACTCCTGGTGATCAGATATCTGACAAATCCGTAAATGGGCTGGATACCTCCGTGTATGTAACCGTGGAATCCTTAGAATCCGACATGATTGTATCTGAAAATCCAAAATAGCTTATATTAGTATTTAATATAAGACTCTTATAGTAATATACATTTATACCATAACATGTATATCAATCCTAAATGCATCTAGTCTTAACCAACTAATGCAACAAGTAGTGTATGTATATATGTCCCGTGAAAATCCCTTTGTATGAATGCAATGTTTGAAAACGGTTATAGTCCAGCAAAAACATTTGACCTGATTCTCTATAACCTTGGCTCTTGATACCAATCTGTAACACCCCCAAATTGGGTCGCAGCGGAATATGGGTTGGGGGTGGTACTTCATAGATCAATAACACAAGATATATATAAGAACGACCATTAAAAGCCGTTTAAAACTGATACATTGGATTTAACAAATTGTTTGTTACAAAAGCCCGAAGCTTCACTTGTTCACTTGTTCAAAATACAAAGATTTCTAGCCCATAACAGATATACAAAATGTAATGCGACAAAATCTTTAATGCATGACATCCAAATAAAAACCACCAATGTATCCCTTGCACCTCGTGCCTTATTGATCCCCTGAAAAACATTGCTTAAAAACATTTTGTTGGAGTGAATTCATAGGTTTGTAAATGTATATGGTAGGAACCGCAAGATTTCTCGCCATGATAATGCAACTGATGCTAACCATAAAATTAATTCGTTTTCCTAAGGCTCATGACACTGAAGCTCGACTATGTATGAAATGCAATATAAATTGCCAACCATTGCCCGTTGATCGATGTTCTAAACCCACAACATACTATGTCAGACTGGTTATACGTCGTTTGTCCTGTGATAGTAATACCTGATACGAGATGTCAATCCCAAATAAATCTTTTTATACATTCGCGACACATCAGATATCCTGAAGTTCATGATTAAGGTGCTTCAGATGGGTTATCGCTGCTTAGGCAAAACAGTAATAAGTTAAAATGTACACTTGTGTCTAATTTGTAAAAACATGCATTTGTTTTAACCCAAAAACTTGTAAATCATTATAAATGTAAAAAACGTTGGGATATTGAAACTACCTTGAATAATGAATAATTCATATTTATCACATAAAAATGCGTCAGATTAAAGACGAAAATGCCGAATGCAATCTAATCCAATATAGGCCGTATAAGTACTAAGCACTTTGATTAACTACTAACATATACAATTCTATATAGCTACATCACCATCTATACGCGTTTGTGAAATCGTATTTATAAAGTTAAAATTTTATAAGTATTTCCTTAGTAAAAATGACGTAACTTTATTGTTTTAAGTCTGTTTCTTATATTTCTTATGTCCACGCTTTCATATTAAGACGAGTTATCATAATATTATATTTTCATATTTTTAGTCCCCTGGAGAATAGTGGTTTTCACTGTTCATGACAGTTTATAAATTTATTTTTATAAATTTAGTTATCGTAAAACCCGTAAATGTCGTATCTTATTCGTTTTAGCTCCGTTTTTAGTGATTCTTTTGAGTACGTCTTCGTTAATAAAAGTTATATCTATTTAATGATGTTTTCAAAATATTCCTATCTGAGATGAACAGTAACTTTTATAAAAGTATTTATTGTCGTAAACTCGCGTAATTCATAACTCCTTCGTTATTGATCCAAAAATTACGATTCTTAATGTTTTGGAATCCTAAAAATATTTAATATCTGAGAAAAATAACAAACCTTATATATCAGAAGTATTTTATAACTTATTTTTATAAAATTTCTTTTATAACGCGTTTAATTAACGTATAACTTGAAATTAGCGTATCTCCTTCGTTATAAATCAGTTTTTCGAGTTTCTTACCTTTTTAGAATTCTCATGAGATGTAGTATTTTATAAAAATATAAAATATATACCTTTATTTTCGAAATAAAACAAAATGTTTTGAAGTTTGTGATAAAAACATGTTTTAAACTTGATTTTGCACTTTTAAGCTTAACCACCTTATTACAAGTCCGTTACAATACTTATTATCACATATATTACATCCTTAGGGTCTCTAGTCCATGATTAGTCCATGTATTGTCCAAAAATCACAATATCCAAATGTGTACACACTTATTTATTCAAGTACTTTCATAAGTATGTTTTTAGATAATTAGTCTATGTATACTTTTTAAACATAATCCACACATGTAAAATACTTATATTCCCATTATAACATGATATCAACATTTATATGACATATATAAAAGTTTACCAAATCATAAACAAGTGTAAAAATCCCATTTTTACAAGTGAATAAGTTCTTAGATGGTGAATAACTATACAAATATTATATATGCATAAAATCATGAATGTAAAGATATTAAAAGGTTTAGATGATCTTAATATGATGTAATATGATGAACAACAATATCTAAACCCTTGTTTAGATATTAACCTAAAGCTTTCAAGACTTGAAAACCCTAGTTTTGCCAAAGAAAACTTTAACTTGCAACCACTTGTATAATCCTTGAAATGCTTAACCAAGCCTTCCAATCTTCTTAGAATAACTTAGATATTATGTAGGAACACTTGTAAATGAGGTAATTAAAATTGTGTAAATTATTTAGAGGGTTTTGGGTTGTGTCGTGGGTATAGAGAGAGAACAAAGAGAGATGAGTTTGATTTTGATAAGTGAAATGAGAGTGAGAGTTTATCTACTAGCATGAATGAGTTATAAGTATTATGAGCTAGTCAAAGGTGGTATTTCAAAGACCAAAGACCAAGAGTAGCAAGGGGTGTGGCGTTTGGGACAAGATGAGTGAATTAGGGATGACTAGTGGTCAAAACCACTAGTCATGAACTAGTCTTTCTAACTCTAACTATGTGCATGTTCCATAGTTAATACTTGTGTTCTTGTGTTCCCTTAGATGTAGGTTATCCCATGAAATCAAGGATGGAAATGACTAGCTATTACCTTACATGGAAAAATGAAAGTATTACTTGCATTTTTTTTATAAGTTGTAGTTTTATTTAGAAGTGTATACTTGAGAATTGTATGATCTAACTTATTTCCTTTATGAAGAATTTGGCCCAAGTGATAAATGTGGAAAAAGTTAATAATTATACTCAAAATAATTATTTAACACTTGCTTGATGTATTTAATTTAATTGTTTGGCGCCCCGTTTACATTGAATGATAATTTTTAGCTTACACGATTTAACTTAACGATTATGATTTAAAAGCAAACGCGTACAATACTAAAAATAAATAGTGAATATATTGACATCGTAAATGACCCTAAAACACGAGGTGTTATACCATTGTTCCCATTGGGGAGCTCAACGGTGTTTCGATAGCCCGCGTGTCTAGGTCTAGAGTAATCTCTAATAGTGCGGATAAGATTTCCGTTTTCCATGGAGGTTAACGAAAAAGATTTACGAAACAAATAACAAAAAAAGATAGACTACATGAAAGCTAATTAAAAGAAAATTAAAATGTCACTTGATAGGAATCAATCGAGTAGACCTAAGCTAAATAAAGCTTAAAACCTAACTATTCCCCGGCAGTGTCGCCAAAAACTTGATGTGCGGTCATTGTAAACTCACAAGAAGTTTTACAACTCCCTAGGTAGTGTACCTAACCATTTGTTCGGAATTCAAGGAAAATAACCCTCGGGCAACTCCAAAAGTCGTAATTTAAGCTCAGTAGTTAATCGGTGTGATAGTTAGATAACGGTCCAAGCCCATGGAAAACCAAGGCTTGGCCAGCCCATGTAAGATATATATAAGCCCTCTTCATGCCTTGGAGAGTGTGTTGGCTCATTTCACATAATATATTTTCCCATTTGTTTCTCTCTCTAGAAGTGTCCAACCACTCTTTCTCTCTCTAAGATTTCTTACGTGTGGTCTGTGTGTGATTAGATAACTAGTATTCTATAATTGGTATCAGTCGCCATGGGATGATTTAGTGTGTGTTTTTGCTTGAAAAAGGTTGCATTTTTTGTTACTATACACGAACCAAAAACTGTAAACTTTTTAAGTGTTAAAAACCATAAAGTTTGTGTTTTTATGTTTCTAGTATCTTAGTAATACTTAGTTGTACAAAAGAAATCAAGAAAAAACGTTAAAAAGTATGTTTTTAAGTGATTTGAAAAAGTGGTTTTCTGGATTTTTTGAAGGAGGCGAAATATACACTTAAATTAGGAAAAATATACAGGTTTCTTGAATCCAACGATTTATACAATTTAATCTAGGCGATTTATGCATTTTTCTCTAGGCGATTTATGCACTTTTCTCTAGGCGATTTATGTAGGTTTCTCTAGGCGATTTATGCATTTTTTTCTTAGGCAAAATATACATCTTTAGGAGAAATATACATATGTTGTCAGGCGATTGGTGTTGCCGCCCGGAAAGAATGCCTATGACATCATGGACGCCTTAGTGTCGGGTGACAACATCCAGTTACTTGCGGTGATGTATCACAATCTTTGTTGGCTGGGTGTGGAAAGTAATACGTACCTACTATTACTGCTCTTCTCAATTTCTTGTGATCCATTGTGTGAATTTCGAACTTTTTGGTATTTCTGTTTTGTCGAGAGGTCAGGTATCCAAATGCCCAATCAAATAAAGTGCAGGGCTCTTTCGGACCTTCCCTGATACTCTACTCCCCCTTTTTCAATAAAGTGCTAGCCTCAACAACCCTCTCTGATGGCTGGCTTTTTGCCCTTGCATGAAGGAGATGTGAGTCCTAGTCCATCTTCCTTACCGGGATATGCTGTGTCCTCTACATTCGCTTCGTCCTCGCTTTTGACTCCACTATGCGCAAGATTTTGATCCCCGTTTAGTGAGTTGTGAAAGCACCTACCTTATGTTTAGACGTATTGGTTTCAGTGAAAAGCCAAATAGTGCCTACTATATTAAGAGTATGGAAAAGCTTGAAAAGCGTACTTGCTTTAACAACGGAAAGAGGTTCCTTTAGCGGTTCACTTTAGGTCTCGGTTCAGGTGCTTTTCATGATGTGGTGTTTGATTGGGCATGGGCGTTCCTATCCTTACTTAGAGGTCATGTTGCCACCTGTCTATCAAAGGGGGATTTCCCAGCCTAAGAAGCCTGACACCGAAGGGAGTTATTGCTTTAGTCTTACTAGATTTTCTTCTTGGTTGATCCGGTTTTATTGTTGTAGGATCCTCCCCCCCACCCGAAAAACAGAATGATAGCACAAAAAGGGCTTTTACACGACAAGACTTCTTTTGATGCAAATCAAATAATTGATATAAGGGTCGACCTTTTTAACGAACCAAAAAGCCGATAATAGCAAGTGCCCTCCAGTCATTCTGTCTTTTGCCAACCTTGAAGCGGCTCACCCACATGGGGCCTCTTTGAAACAAGGTTTAATAAGCTCCTTTATTTAGTCGATGTTGTTGGTCTAATACTAACATAGTCATAGGAAGAATCGAAAGGAGATGCATTTGAAGAAATGTCAGGGGCTCGTTCCGCTAGTTGGATAGGCGCTTCTCAATTTAGAAGAGCATCTTGCAAGGGTTAGTGGTTTGAAGATGAGCTGGTATGAAAGATAGAAAGCTACATTTGTACTCGTGACTTAGTGGATCGAAACAACCAGTAGAGATTTTAGATCTTATTATACGTGACCCCAAGCCCCAATTCAGATCTTCTTTCCTGGTAACTGCCGCTTCGATCAAGCGTTAAACTACTACTTATGGCTTCGGTCGAGAAAGGTATGGGTCGGTAGGATAATGCTAGGGAAATTAGACCTACTGTCTCTACTCCCACATATCCTGCTTAAGGTTATATAGATGAAGCTTGCTTTGGGTCCACCACCTGGAAGAGTATTGAGATTTCTTGCTTTGATGTGGGATTGTAGTTAATCGATTAGCTAGTAGGCTAAGGTCTAAGCACTAAAGGAACAAAGGGCGGGGGTGAGGGGGTGGGGGGGGCTCGGTGGAAGGGTTTGCATCAAACCAGTTTCACTAAGCTAAGTGAACGACCAACAACTAATCGACTCTGAAAGTTGGTATTATGGGATGCTAATGTGTAACTTCTTTAAGAAAGAGGAATTATAGTTGATAGCTAGCTATTTTAGTAATATGAAAGCGTGGTCTTTTGCTCCCCCCTATTAAGGGAGGGGGAGCGCCAAAAAGAACATAAAAGGAAGAGCGCTGCTCGGGGAGTAGCGCGATGGAAGGCTAATTGAACTGAAGGAAGAAGCAGCAACAAGCTAGTTATCCTACGGTTTTATTGCTTTGATATTGCTTGATTTTCTCTGGGGGGCACGGTTCCAAGCTCTGAGTGCAGCCCCAAAAAGCGTAACGCAGAGCATTTGAAGCAAAGGAAGTGCCCCCGCATAGAAAATGCTTAACCGTATGAAGTAAACAGTACCTAAGAAGCCTGACACCGAAGGGAGTTATTGCTTTAGTCTTACTGGATTTCTTCTTGTTGGTCCCGGATTTATTGTTGTTGATCCTCCCCGAAAAAGAATGATAGCACAAAAAAGGGGCTTTTTAACGACATGACATTTTTTGATGTAAATCAAATAAATGATATAAGGGTCGACCTTTTTAACGAAACAAAAAGCAGGATAAAGCAAGTTTCCCTCATACATTCTGTCTTTTTGCAACCTCTGAAGGGTCACCCAGTCACTTCCTTAGGCAAAATATACATCTTTTGTCAGGCGATTTATGTTACTTCTGCAGGCGATATATACATCTTCTACTAGACGATTTATGTACTTTCACTTAGGCGAAATATACACTGTGTATTTTCAGGCAATTTATATAATTTTCATCAAGGATTTTTATCAAGGATTCTTATTTCATGGTTTCTTCTTTGATTTGTAAAATTCGACAAAATATACTAATATTTTCTCGGTTTAATCAATATTTGTAAAATCTCATGCAATACCGATTCTCAATCACTTTCAACAAACAACACGTTAACACAACAACCTCTAATCACTGAACGATCCGAATTTTATCTGTTCACACTTTGCAATCAATTGAAAATGACTACTTTAGCAAAACATATGATTGTTGCCGAGGCCCCGTAACCGTCCTCCTATGCTTGAAAAGCAATGTACAACTCTTGGCAGAATCGTATGTTGCTTTACATAAAAGGAAAGGAACATGGTAGAATGATGCTTAACTTAGTTCTACAAGGACCACTGGTTTATGGTACTATTAAAGTGGATGGTGTCACTAGACCGAAGACTTATGAAGAACTCACGGATCAAGAAAAGCTTCAAGATGATTATGACGTTAGAGCCACAAACATTGTTCTACAGGTCTTCGCCACGATGGTGTATCTATCGTCCTAACCATAACATATTGCTAAGAAATTGGATCGAGTCTAAGTGACTCATGCAAAGGCACAGGAACTATCACAGTACGAATGTGAGTGCAAACTATACAATGAGTTGATAGGTTTACTTCGGTAAAGGGTGAGTCACTTCATGAGTATTACTTGCGGCTTGCTCAACTCATGAACGATATGCACACTATAGGAATGACAATGTAGCAGGTCCAAGTCAATACTAAGTTTTTGAACAGCCTTCCACCTAAGTGGAGCAAGTTTGTGACCTATGTCAAGTTAGTAAAGAATATGCATACATCAAACTATGATCAGCTTTATGCATATCTCAGTCAACACGAGGCACATATTACTGAAGTCTGCTTAATGCATAAAAGATATCCAGATCCACTTACCTTAATTCCTAACTATCCTCACATCCCGCCATATCAACCTCAGTACAATCCTACTCACTATCAACAACAGTTACTACCAGTCGCACCACAGTATTATTCCTCTCAACAACATACATAATCTTATGAAGCACCTTCTCATTACCAACAGTATCAGCCTCCAGCAATTCCCTAAGAACCATTTGTTCAACAAAATGTTTATCAATCTCCTGAAATGTCACAACAATGACAAGCTGTATGGAAACTAGAAGGAGGGTTGAATAGTTTTTACCGTTTTAAATCAAAACTTAGATTATCAACTTATGTGAATTCAAGAGATATACACAAGTATATATGATAGCGATGCAATAAGTAAATAAGTAATCTACGAAATATGAACAAGTAAAGATAAGAAAGATCAAATCGATGATACAATGATATATAGTGGTTCGTCTACAAAGCTCCTCTTCGCCCTACTCCACTCCTCACGTAACCAGCTTAAGAGTTATCTTCACTATGTCAACAAGCTCCCTTTAGGCGCAGAAAACTGTACACGTCGCTTACACTTTTTCCAGTACTAAGCTAAATACCAAGTTCTACTTCGAGATAGAACCAATCTAACACACAATGTATTTTGAGGCCTAAATATTCACCTATCATACACACATGATACACACAACAAACAACATAAGATATATAAGATGAATGATTATCACAAACGTGATGACACAACTAAACTATTAACACTTGAAGCTTAACGTCTTCTTGAGTGTTCTTCACTAAAAAGTGGAATGAGTTGATCACTTGTAATGGATTATGTAACAAGTATAATGATCAAAGAATATAAAAGATAAAAGATGTATGTGAAAAATATTTGTCAAGAGTTATCTAATATAAAAGCTTAAGGTTGCTATTTATAGGCAAGCCTTTAAAATTCAAATGCTGTCCCAAACAGCTAGATGGTGTGACCCACGGATCCACCATCAACTAGATCCGTGCCTTGTTAAGGTGGATCCGTCTAAGGAGCTAGGACAACATTTGTCATTTTATGATTAACCCCAAATCTATACAAAATATTGTTTTGCACTTATTAAAACTAGTTTAATAGATTCTTCTAGAACAAAATATTTCTTATCACCAATAAGGAAAGATTTTTTAGATTTGGGAAGATTTAGAAAGATTTGGAAAGACTGTTTCCACTTATGGTTAATCTTATTTTGTCTTACATGATTAATATAACTAGTTTATAATTAATCATGTGTTAACTTAAATCATTTGATTAGAAAGGGTTTATGCAAATGATAATATTTTTCTTTGATCATTAACTATGTTTAATAATGCCATTTTCATACCTTAAGTGATTTATCGTCGTCAAGTAAACTTTCGACTAAATAATTTGTTTAGGTAAACTTTTACATAGTATGAAATTATATTTGTTATTATCAAAACATGAAGATCATTAGATATAAATATCGTTTTTGCGCGAATATTTGTATTAACAATCTCCCCCTTTTTGATGATGACAAAATATAAACTCATGCTTATTAAAAATTACTAAATAAGTATTTAGTAGATGAGTTTACATATCTTCTCCCCCTTTTTGTCGAAGCAAAAAGTGTTGTAGAGGCGGTCCTTGCAAGTCTTGTTTTTGACGAATGCTAAGTCACTTTGTTCGATTGCAAAGTAAAAAAATACGACTAAGTTGGCAAGGCTCCTCTTGGGGTATCTTCCGCGTTTACTTGGGGCAATCTTAATCGAGCTATAGATGCGTGCCACAAAACAAAGTTAGTAGGCAAGCAAATATATATATGCCATCCACATATGTACACTTATACATTTTAACACAATAAACATCCATCATCAACACAACAAAATTAAATAATGTTAAATCCATTATAAGGGATAAAACATAAAATTTGGCGTTAAAGCCATTACATAATAATCTTAAACTAGAAAAAGAAAACAATTAAAGATCCTAAATTTTGGGATAAATGTCATTTTCACATATAATCCGAGGGGTGAGGTAAGATTGCTAGGCGGCTAATGCGAAAAGCAAGGTGGGTGTGATAAAGAGCCAATGTGGTGTCGAATGTTTGAGAACATATAGTTGACATAATTTTGGAGGCATTTCGGATTTAATGCCTTGTTGGTGCTACAATCATTGACAAACTTGTTGTGGAGGTGAGGCATGTCATTTGGATGAACAAAATCCAAAAATGTTTGGAGGATTGGAAAAAATCTTGTTTTCCAGTTTTGGTGGTGGATGGTGAGTTTCTTTCTCAAGTGGAGGATGCATTGTTGTGGAGGAGAGGTGTGTTGTTGTTAATGTTAACAAACAAAGGTTGGGTTGATGGTAATGGTTCAAATCCGAGTGGTGGATTTGGAAAACTATGAGGTAGTCGTGAAACACGTGGTGGTGGAGATGGATTAGAAGTGTATGGTGGCCAATTATCCATGGTTTGAGCATAGGGATCATTTGGGGATATTTGTAGTGGAGGAAGTTCTTAAGGTTCTTGTTTTATCGGAATGACAAAACGAAGTTTAGGTGGAAGTGCAATGTAACACCCTCATTTCAGCGTCATGTCAGCGGAAGGGTCAAATGGTGTTATGTCATAGCGCAATAACTCAAATCATAGAAAATGACTCAAAAGAGACGTTTTAAAGTAAAATTTATTTCATTCGATTATTAAAATAGTATACTACAACGGTAACCAAATAAGTTTTACAAACATCATACATCGTTTTTACCAAAACATTTACGATTGAATAATTATTTAGCGGGCCTGGCCTTCTATCTCCATAATCCGATTTTCCTTTAAAGTACTAAGTTAAAACATGCTTGAATTGAAAACGTCATCAAAAATGTTGTCCTGAGAGTGATAGTTTCCAATAGAGTTTTTGTTATAGTGAATCTTTAATATTTTCCCGATCACATGTCATTTTCTCTCAATAAATTCATCATGGGATTATTTCGATTTTTCGTGGTTCAGACAATTCGTTATAGGGGGGGGCGGAGGATTGGGATTTGATTGATTATTATTATAAGCCTCATGACATGAACCTTACCATATATTTATATAATACCCACTAGTACCACCCTCTGCGATGAGGGTATCTTATTCTTATACAATGCAATCCGTGGTGTTATGTTTCCATCACAAGACGATAGCTAGTTGTCACGGTTCGGAGGTGGTAATCTCCAAATTGTAATATTTCATGTTTAGCATATGCCTTTTTCCCGACAATTAACAATTCATGAGATTTTTTTCCGCGAGACTTTTTATTTTAGCGAGTTAAAGCTAAATTTTAATTAATCATAGGCTACTAGCATACCATCCCGGTCCCTTGTGTTCTTTTTTAAAACAAGCTGTTATCTCACTCGCGTGGTTTATAAAAACAATTTATATTAGTAAATACCGGTGGCATATGAACTCTCATTTCCCAAGGACTCTTTAGATCAGAATGATTATAAAGGCTTGACCTTTGCGAGCGGGAAGTACTCTAAGACAACTTCCTAAAATTACGTGACGCGACTTAGATAAAGTAGAACTAAGCTAACTAATACGCTAAGAATAGGAAATTATAACAGTCCTCGTGAGAATGATATGTGTTTCCGAGATATAGTTTATGGCAATTTCACTAGGAACTTACCCGAGTTTTTTTATCCCAACAATTACATGTGACCTGGTCTTATAGTAAAATGAACATCTACCAAGTTTCGGCTTTCTAACTTTGTATTTTTTTCACGGGTGTACTACTATACGTTTTACAATTTTTAGACTAGACGTAAAAACTAGGTTTCTGAATTTGACTTGACTTCACGGACTCATATCTCCTAGCTCACAAATGTTCTATATGTGAGGCTTACACCCCTGGAAATCTATTTGTGTCTAGTTTCCAGAAAGGTAAGTCTCATAATTTACAAAGTCTCGTAACTATGTGAAAAGACCATTTTACCCCTGGTTGTCCAAAACAGAAAGTTAGTAAAAATTTTAACCCTTACTAAAATGGCCATAAATCCCAAACCAAGATAGAAATGAAGGTGAGGTCAAAGGCTATGGTTTCCTTATGATGTCTACTACTGACCCAATTAAAAAGATCTATTATTTTATGGCAAAAATTTGGAGTTTAACTCGTATTCCAAACACATGTCCAGATTTGACCTATCTTCTTGTTTTGGCCATAACTCACTCATCCTAAGGAGTTGGTTGAGCATCCAACTATCCTATGATGCTAAGACATGTATCTTTCCAGTCATGTAATTTACTCATAGTCTCCAGGCCAAAAAGTTTTAGATAATCATACGTTTTGCTACTGTTTTCAAAACAGTCCCAATATTTCAATTCAAAACCTTTTTAAACATCATTTTACTTTATCTAAGACCTAACCCAATGCCATAACTAATCTAAAACACCCTCAAGAACATAATCACATGTATATATCCAGAACTTAACATCCATTTTCATGGATTAAAATTAAAGAAAACAAGAAATAAAAAAAATAAGACTAATAAAAGAAAGATTAGGGCTTACTAAAATGAAGATTAAGGCTAGTGAATCAACAAGAACACCCTTCTCTTGTGTTGGCTGAATTCGAACCAAAGAAACCCTAGATTAACAAGCTTCTAATCTCCTTCTAATGAGGATAATACTCTTCCAATCAAAACCCTCAAGAAAACCTAAGAAAACAAGCCCTAAACACCTTTAAATCTTCAAGAAATTGTACCAAACCTTGCAAGAGGCTTATGGATGTTGTGGAGAGGATAAAAATGATGAGAAATTTTGTATGATGGTGGTGGTGATGAGTATAAATTTGGGATCCAACAAAAGGAAGAAGGGAAGAAAGATTTTTTTTGAAATGGAGAGAAATGAAAGGTTACTTGCATGTATGGAAGGATGGAAAGAGTAATGAGTGTTATAGGAAATGAAAAAAAAGAAAAGAGGTGGAGTGTGGTTATGTGCAAAACCGGCATATGTGAACGGCCATGGGCCTTGGGTTTGTAAAAGTTATATATATATAATATTATATATATATATATATATATATATATTATATTATATATATATTTATATATATATATATATTTTGAATTTAAGTTATCATAGTTTAATTAAAGTATTGTGTAAGTTTAATTCAATTAAAGGTAATGTTTTTAAGGTAAAAGACGCGAGTTTTAGCAAGAATTTACGTAAAACGCGAAAACAAACGAAAATGTAAATGAGGAAAATTATAATCATCGAGGAATATTATGAGATTATTAAATCACTTAAGATGCGAAAACGGAATAGATTCCTAAATACGGCTTACGCAAAGCTAAAAACGAGAAAATCTTACTAAATCGGGTAAACGTAAAATTAATAACTCGCTTAAAAATGAAAATAGAAATAAAGCTACTCGGAGTTAAATAGTTGACCTTAAATCGGAATATTGTTACAAATGTAGAAGCTCTCCTGCATAGCCTCTATCAGCTTGGATCTTCAATGTGTTGTATTACCTTTTTGGGCTTTCTGTGATTAAAAGCAAGAAGACAAGCAAACAAACAACAAGCATTTTGAAGGTCTTTATGGTTTGTTCTTGTTGAATTCGTACTAACCAAACCTTGTTCTTCCAAAATCTTTGTCCATCTGTTTTGTTTGTATAGCTGATTGCAAAATCTCAATCACTGTTTCCCATTAGAGGACGATCTTTATGCCAATCTGTGGTTAGTTGGAATAGACTGACTTGGATTGTGTATCAAATGTGCATGTCAGCTCTACACCAAACATCTTCATCATCTTAATAATATGATATAATGTTCCAATTCTGCATGTTTGGATCAAGTGGGAAGTTCAATGCTTATTTTTCCACACAACATTACTTCATTGTGCTAGCAGCTATAACATTGTTTCATTGTTAACATATCTTCTTCTCTTGATCAATACCTTTATATTTTTCTTGAATCTTCTCAACCTTCTTTCCATTATCACTTGAAGTTTAGATCCATTTTTTTTCCCCAAATTTTTGAGTCTCTTTGGATCTTGGGAATATGGTGGATCAGCAGTCCATAATGGTAGCAAAATTTAATCTTTGACAGCTTCTGTCTCCTATCTAGCTTGACCTGCATTGTCACTTGCTTTTGTACTTGCAAAACCATTAGACTGTATACCTGTAACAATTGGCTCAGATTCATTGTTCAGTTCTCAGCGCATCATTATCCAAAATAGCAATGGGTCTACTACTAATACATTAGTATATTCTCACTCATACCCTACTATACAGTTTCTTTCCACTATCTTGCTTCTACTGTTGTATACTCTAAAGGCTTTACTATTCAAAAGTATCCAATAAAAGAAACCTACATCAGTCTTACATCAAATTTCGCCTATGTGATCTCATTGGTTATATTCATGAATGATCAACACAAGGACTACCAAATATCGGTCTCATAAAGTTAAAGTTGGTGTTCTTCAATGAAAAAGTTCATAGGCGGGTCTGGTTATGAGGACTTAACTACTAACACCTCTATTTTGCAATAAGCAAGTAGTATTAACTACTTCTGCCCATAAAATAAGTAGTTGGCAACTTAGAATCAAGTAGCATACATCTAGCTAAGCCTCTATTAGTGTCCCTATTTTCCCCTTCAGACAAACTCATTTGTCTGAGGTAGTTCTAGCTACACTTTATTGTCTCAAATACCCTTATCACACTGTAACTGTTCATCTCTTTGTTTTTAAGCTCAGTCCTATTATCACATCTAATCACCTTAACCTTATGATCTCCTAGATTTTCTATCCTAGTTATAAAGGACTTAAGAATGCCACTAGTCTCATCCTTAGTAGCTAAAAAGAAAACCTATGTAAACCTACTATAATCATCTGTGACAACTAGGCAATACATTTTCTTCATAAGGCTTTTTACAAATGTTGGACCAAACAAGTCCATATGCAACAAATGTAAAGGAAGACTGATTGAGTTCTCTGTTTTGGACTTACAAGAGGCTCTGTGCTGCTTTCCCTTTTGACAAGCAACACAGGTTTGATCATTTTCAAAAAGTTTGGAAGGTAAACCTCTTACAAGATTTCCCTTAACCAATTTATTCATGGTTTTAAAATTTAAGTGACCTAGCCTTTTATGCCAAAGTTTAGATTCATCAGATGTGGCTTTTTCAAAAAGGCAAGTTAAACATCCTTTAGGAACTATGTTCTTTAAATCAACACTATACATATTGTTCTTTCTAGGAACTCTAAGTAAAACTTGACTTTCATCAATTAACTTAAAGTTTGGAGATAAAACAATACATTCAGTGTCATTAAAAAGAACATTATTCTTTTTATCACACATTTGTGAGACACTAAAGAGATTAAACTTTAACTCTCTTACAAAATACTACACATTTTTAAAATCTAGATTACCAGTTTTAATGGTACTTTTTTCTGTGATTTTCCCTCCTTTGGGGTTCCTTCCAAAAGCAACATATCCTCCATCTATCTCTTCATAGTCTATAAAATAGGACATGTTCCTTGTCATGTGTCTTGAGCATCCACTATCAATCACTCCTTGATCTTGTAAATCTATTTGTGTATTACCCTGCATATTAGATAAGAAAATCAGTTTCTTTTGGGGACCCAAGCCATCACTGACTTGGATCTGCCTTGTGCATCAATATAATCAAACTTCTTTAGGGTGATTGATGCACTGTTATGTTTAGAAACATGGTCTAAAACTTTAGTCTTTGGTTTCCAAACCCAACAAGCTGAGGCCTTAACAGCATTAACATTATTTCCCTAAACAATATTAACTACTGCTTTTGGCCTAACAGTATTAACATTTGTACCCCTAATAGTATTATCCCTTTGATTAATATTACTGTTTTTAAATGATGTGTTCTTATAAATGGGCCTCTTAACAGTTGAATGTGCTATTTTAGAAAGATATGACATTGGTCTAGCAGCATTTACTATTGTTTCTGAGTGAGCAGTATTAACTTGTCTAGTAGTATTCACCAATACTGCTGTTTTAGAAATATTTTGTCTAGCAGTATTAATTGATACTAAGCCAGACTTCATTAGTACAGCTCTTGGAACCATGTTCTTTTTAGCACAGGGGTGAGTCTTTTTTGCAAAATTTTGATGATTCACCCTTTAAGCATTGTTCCAAACAGGTTTTACCATCCTTTGATTTTGAAATTGTTTTTGATGGAAATTGACATCAACCTGCAAATGATCAAAGCTTCTACACACATAACAATCCTTATTAAACATCTCAAAATTGCTTCCTAGTTTTTGAGACATCATATTGTTCCAAATTCTTTGATTTCCTCTTGGACTGTAAGTGTTTTGCCTATGTTTCTCAACTTGTTTAACAATTTTCCTAGCAGGATTTTCTTGTTGTTTAGATTTGACAAACTCCTTCTTAACAATACTAGGCATAACTATTTTCTTTTTAATTTTAGGCTGAGACACATCCTCTTCCTCATTATCTGACACTCATTCTTCAATAATTGGGGCATCATCACTCTTCCTAACTACCTTAGGCTCTTCTTCACTAGACATAGCTTTACCGTTCTCAACTAGAGGCTTATTAACAAACTCATCTAAACCAGTAAAAGACAAGTCAGGTGTTGGAGGCATGAAATTTCCTGTGTAGGGAGGTGGAACTGTATTATAATTTTCATAGCCTAAATCTTTCTTAAAATTGTCAACTATCTGACACTCTATGAGCTTGTATAAACTTTTAGATGCATGTTCAAATTTATCTACATTAAGTTGAATGCCATATTTTTATTTTTGAACTGTTTCAAGCTTCTTCCTAAGCTCTCTAAAAGTTATTTCTCCTACATGAATTTCAAATTTTAAGCCTTTAATATCTTGTAAATAAATAGACTCACTTGCTTTGTAAACTTCAAGTTTTCCTTCCACGGACTTTAAACCCGTCTTATAACCTAAAACCGTTAACTCGTATTTCTTTAAATCTTTTAATAGTTGATCATTTTGAGATTTAAGAGGTTCAATAGTTTTCAGACAAGTTTTTGAACAAATAGAATCATTGGATACATCTGAGTTAGAACTCGAAGATGAGAAAGCCATTAGTGCATAATTAGGCCCATCCTCTGCCTGATCACTCTAGTCATATCCACGAAGACCATCACATGACACCAAAGTTATAGAATTAGATGTTTCTACAGGCACACCCCTTCTTGTGCTTTCCTTGTTTTTGTTGTCTTAATTTCTTAGAGCTTTGCACTCCCTAACAAAATGTCCCCTCTTATGGTAGTTGTAGGCCTCCACTTTGGACTTATCAAAACTAATCGTCTCATTTCCATTAACAGTAAGCTTCTTCCCTGTATTCTTCAAAAACCTTCTAGCCCTCATAGTCAACATAGCCATTTGCCATCTCAAATCCATCTCTTCCATGTCATTTAGATGAATTTGTTGCAAGTCCTCATGTACAAGTTGAGGACTATTTGGTTGACTAGTAAAGAATGCACTAATAACAACATCACTCAAGTTATCAATATTTGTAGAGTTAGCAGCATTAACTTGAGTGCTAGCAGTAGAAACATCATGAGCAGTATTAACTGCTTCATTAGTACTGCTAGTGTTGTTATTTGAAGAGGACATAAAAGCCATGTTCTGTATACTTGAACTTGAGCTAGACATCCTTTTAACTTCTGGTTCATATACTTTGAGGTTGTTCTAGAGATCATCCATGCTTATTGTATCCAAATCAGCTTTATTCCTCCACACAACATCATGTGTGTTCCACTCAGGTGACAAACTTCTTAATAACTTTTGATTAACATCTTCTTGTGAAAACTTTTCATCCAAAAGCTCCAACTGACTCACAAACTTTTGAAGCATATTAAAAGTTTGATCAAGCATCTCTGAGCTTAGAGCAGTGATGTTTTCATATTGCTGCTTTAAGAGATTTCTTTGAGTCTTTTTAGTAGCTGTATTCTCACCAAATCCCTTTTCTACAACTTCCAACAACTGCTTAGCATCCTTTATAGAGTTAAACTTTAACTGATGTTCATTGGGAATGCCCATCTTTAAAGTATGCCCATCTTTAAAGTACTTATAGCTTTCACCTCTAATCTTCTCTAAGCCTTTTCTTCAGCAATTGTAATGGGCATAACTGTCATAACACCTTCTACCATTGTTTTCTTTGGCAATGTTGCACCATTCTCTATGACTTCCTACAGTGCATAGTCTATCATCTGGATATATTATTCAATCTTTATTCTCCAGATCTCACACTCACCAGGTTTGAGCATGGGAACTTTGGATACAGCCACCATGTGTGCAGAATCTTGATCCATATCTTTTTGTTCAAAGAAAAGATCTTGTGTATAAAAACAGATTCTTCTTATTCAAAGCTTCTCAACAAGCTCTGATGCCGCTTGTTGGGTCCCACTTTAATAGATCGAATTTCTTATGCTTGTTTAAGGTTTAGTTATATTAGATAAATCTAACACAACTATAGTAGAAACTTTGTTTGAATGTATTAAAGATTATGCGGAATCTAATCTTTAATATTAAGAAGAATTATCAATGAAACAGTAAAACAATGAACATATAATTCAACAAATAAGCTCCAATATTATAATAATAATATGAATACTCTTAAACTATTAGGGTTACAAAGACCTCGAAGCTAAGAAAAAGATTGATTTTTAGTTTTTGTACATCAATCTCTATGCCTTAGGACCTCCTTTTATACAACAAGGAGACCTACTCGGCTTACAATACTTTTCTAAGTATATGAAATCTTTTCTACAAATAACTAATACATATCAAGTAAGCAGTACTAACAAACAACACTAACTTACACTAGCAGTACTAACTTAACACTAGCAGTAGTAACTTTTATACTCGCAGTACTAACTACTTTGAATATTTTCTTGAGCAGTAGTAAACTTCGAAGCATTCTTTTGTACAAGAAAAGTAGTAACTTTCAGCTAGCAGCATTAAACATTTGTACCAGCAGTTAGTAACTACTTAGTATATTTTAATTGAAGTTCAAGGAGCAGTACGAACACTGAACTTCATCAGAGCAGTATTAACATAAACTTGAGCAGCAGTAATTCCAACAGCATCAAGAAGACTTTTAATCCTAACATCTCTTTAACACAATTAATAAAAGGTCGCATACAAAAGCACGTAAACAACTATAAATTGATAAACATAAACAAGCATACAACGATAAATTAAGAAATCGAGATATAAACAAAACCAAACATTTATATCTTCATAATAATGGCTAATACCCGAAGGTATTAGCCTTCAAACATCATAATTAATACAAGAGTAATGGCTTAGCCAAGGTAAACTAACCGAGTGTAAAACCCCGTATTTAAGGTCACTACTATTTCCAGTCTCATAATTATTTTATAAATCTTGAAGAGTTTACTTTTACATTTTAGTCGATTTTTATTAAAATCGTTGATTTTAGAACTCTCGCGAATCCTACAATTGAAATTTATCCGTTTATTCGACCGAGAAATCAACGAAAGTCATATTTAGCCATGAGAGCATATTTTATTTTATTTTTATTATTTTTCATCTTTTATTCGTGTTTGGCCAAAACCTCGTTGAAAATTGTGTTTTTATAACAAGTAACGAGCTAGATTAGTTAACGGGCCAAGATAGCATGTAATACAAAAATTAACCAACAAGATTACCCACGAAAGCCCACCTCATATGAGGGGGGGGGGGTCATAAACCTAAACCAATGACACCCTTATCTTTTTTTATGAAAATGCTAGGAAATATCCCCCCTATAAATAAAGACTTAATCCCTTCTATAACACACACACACACGATTTATAAAAAAGAGAAGAAAACCATCGGTCTTCCCCTCTCCCTCTGTGTCCTGTTCGACAGCCCCCAAGAAAAATCACCCCCATCTTCATCAAATCTCCACCAAATCCATTCCTTTATATCCCAAATCATATATAAACTAAACCTTAATCATATTTGATCAATAAAAATCACCATGCATGGAGTTTGTGAGTTCTTGATTTTTGGAAGATTCTTAGTTTTTAGGGTTTTGATTTGATTGAAAGCAAGAACATTATCAAGGGTTAATTATTGGGGGTATTATCAGGATTTTGTGAAGCAAATGTTTGTTTTGGTCATTGTTTTTGGGGGTGTACGGTTCGGCCAAGATCAAGGCACCACAAGGGTGGTTTGTTTTGATTATCTACTTGATATTTTGTGCATTGTAAGTCTTTTCTTTTTCTTTTGTATTGATTTAATTTTTGTTTTAATGCATGTTCTTAATCTCATCCTTTGCAAGCATGCATGATTATAGTTTTGATGATTTTATTTTTATCATGAACATCAAGTTTTGATGTATGAGATATGTTAGCAAGATATGTTATGGCATTGCATATGTTTAATTAGCGATTTGGATGTGTTTTGAATGAACTTGGAAGTAGTTTTAGCGACTGTTTTGAGGTCAGTAGGAAAACGTGGCTTTTTCTAAGCATTGTTGGCATGGAGTCTATCCTTAAATTACATGTTTGAATAGATATAAGTCTAAGCTACGTATGGCGAATTGGATGGTTTATCAACTCCTCCGGATGAGGGAGTTATGGCCAAATTACTAAAACTAGTCAAAATCCGAGTCTCGCACTTCTTTGGGTGAAAAGTCCAAAAATTTGTACTATAACATATAAATATGCATAACTGTAGGTGATAGGTAAGCATTTAACTTAAATGTGAGCGATGGTTTTAGCCCTTAGGATAAACGGTTTGGGAAATATGCCAAAATTAGTGTTTGGTGGGAAAACTAGGGACTATTGCAGACCAGCAGTATAAAAGGGTTAATTGCAGCAAACTTTTGGCTTGAGAAGGTCTGGATTATTTGATGGGTTGTAGAAATTGGTTCAAGGTATATGTGTCAAGTTGGATAGAGCCATATCTCCTCCGGATGAGTGAGATATGGCCATTTTTCAGAAACTAGTCAATTCTGGAACATCGATGGGAAAAGGCTTGTAATACCAGATTTTTTCAATAAAATGTTGGGTTTAAAAGCATGGTTCAGTAGTAGACATCTAAGGCTAACATCTTCAAGTAGATTCACTTCAGTAGCTAGCACGGTTTAGGATTTATAGCCGTTTCCGTAAGTAGTTAAAATTTAGAAAACTTTCTGGTTGGGTAGTCTGGTACTAAACTGTTAATTCCCATTGATTGGAAACTAAATAGATGATGAGGCCTAACATTCTGGAAACTAGACTCAAAGGTCTTTCCAGGGGTGAAAGCCTCGTATTCATAGCTGTAACACCCCTATTTTTCATATAACAACGGAAGGGTCATTTGGGGTGCTACGTCATAATACAATAACTCAAGCATAGAAAACGACTCGAAAAGATACGTTTTTAAATATAGCCATTCGAAATAAAAAGTTTTACAACATAGGTCCTAAATATTTTTATAATCAATACATCATTTTCAAATATTTTCTTCAAATGATTTTCTTTAAATAGGCCTTCAAAATATTTATTTCATTAGCTTCTCCGAAATCTTTATCACCGAATTACCTTCAAGGACCTGAGATAAAACATGCTAAAAGAGTCAACAATAATGTTGAGTGAATCCATAGAGTTTATATATATAATAAATTCCGAACACAAGTATTATTTCTCAAAATTATCAAGACATAACGATGTGGATCAGACAAAGTGATATGGGGATTATTATAAGTCTCATGACATTGAACGTTACCATCTAAAAAGAATGCCCACTATACACCCTCGCTATGAGTGCATATTACTCTCTATACAACGCATCCGTAGTGTCATTTTCTCGAAACGAGACGATAACCAGTCGTTACAGATTGGAGGTGGCAACCTCCAAATAGTACTATTTCATGTATAAGCGTCTACCATAACTCGGTAGTTACCAATTCATGATTTCTGCGGGTCTTTTAATTAACGAGTTAAGCTAACTTATAATAATCAAGGCTACTAGCATACATTCGGGTCCCTTGTGTTCTATTTTTAAAAACAAGCATGTTATCCCCCTCGCGGGTTTATAAAACAATTAAAATGGTTAAATGCGAGGCTATGAACTCACTAGTGATGTCGAAAGAGAATAGCGATATGAATAAGAACTTCGGGAGTAGGTGTGTCGATCAACTAAGACCTATACAATTAGTAATGGATCTTAGGTTTCTTGTCAGTAATAATTAACGAGAACTCGTAAATAAAGTAAATATATATGTATACATGTAGTTAACATGATGATCAAGTTTATATGATGTAAGTATTTTATACTTAAGCTTTTACCTATTTTTAATTTGCTACTTTTAGCCATTTCAACTAGTATTGTCCATATTAGCCCAAAAAGTTCATTAAGTCTTTTTATAGATATTAGTCTTTTAAGATCAGGTCTTAGTCCATTTATAGTATCCAAGTGGGTTGGGCCTAATGCTAAGTCCATATAGTCCATTTTGT
>BQNB010053563.1:23908-33966 GCA_026074375.1 Tanacetum coccineum
AGACCATCAGGGTTATTGGTACAACCCGAGATACCTAAATGGAAGTAGGACAACATCACGATGGATTTTGTCATGAAGCTTCCTAAGTCATCGTAAGGCTACGACACTATTTGGGTGATTGTTGACCGACTCACTAAGTCTGCAATCTTCACACCGATGAGAGAGACTGATCTATTGGATAAACTTGCAAGAATGTACCTAAAAGAGGTGGTCACGAGACATAGAATACCTGTCTCAATCATTTGTGATCGTGACCCGAGGTTCTCATCAAATTTCTAGAGGTCACTTCAGAACGCTTTGGGTACTAACTTAGATATGAGTACTGCGTACCATCCACAAACCGATGGGCAAAGCGAGAGGACCATTCAAACTCTTGAGGATATGCTACGTGCTTGTGCGATCGACTTTGGAAAGGGTTGGGTTAACCATTTGCCATTAGTCGAGTTTTCATACAACAATAGCTATCACGCTAGCATCAAGGCCGCACCATTTGAAGCACTTTATGGTCGAAAGTGTCGTTCACCTATTTGTTGGACCGAAGTTGGAGAAGTTGCTTACAAGCTTGAACTTCTAGAAGAATTGAGCAGAGTCCATAATACGTTTCATGTATCTAATCTGAAAAAGAAAAAAAAAGTGTCATGCCGACGAAACATTAGCTGTTCCATTGGATGGACTTCATCTCGTTGAAAAGCTTTATTTTGTTGAGGAACCAATAGAGATCACAGATTATTTTTAGGGTTTTACGCGTTAGCTCTTAAACCGTAAACGTTAAGTTAAATCGCGTAAACTAAAAATGATCATTCAATGTAAACGGGCATTAAACGATTATTCCAGAAGAATTGAGCAGAGTCCATAATACATTTCATGTATCTAATCGAAAAAGTGTCCAGCCCAACCATTAGCCGTTCCGTTGGATGGACTTAATTTGGACGACAAACTTCATTTTGTTGAGGAACCGGTAGAAATAGTGGACCGAGAAGTTAAACGGTTGAAGAGAAATCGGATCCCATTGGTCAAAGTTCGATGGAACTCCAAGAGAGGTCCTGAGTACACGTGGGAACGTGAAGAACCAAGTCAAGAAGAAATATCCACATACCTCTTCACCAAGACCGACGACCGTCGTCAGTGCTGCAAACGTGAGCCTTGAGGACAAGGCTCGTTTAACGGGGGAAGTCTATAACACCCTGTGTTTTCAAGTCTTTGACGACGTCAATAAATGTACTATTCATTTTTAGTATTGTACGCGTTTGCTTGTAATTTCATGAATTAAGTTTAAATCGCGTAAGCTAAAAATTAGCGTTCAATTACGCATCAAACAATTGAATTTACATCTTTCAAGGTTATATAATTATTTAAGAATAATTATTAACTTTGTTTATTTATTTTTAATCGGATACGTAAAGTGTATACGTTTCGCGATAAATTGCGTTTAAGGCACTCCCGAAACCACAAAAAATTCCTAACGCTTCACAAATACCCACTTTTATACCCAATACACAAAATACATAAATATAACATATATATCTTTGTTCCACCGAAATTCATGTGCTATATACAAATATATACATGGAAAATAAGATAGTCTTTTCAAATTGGTCAAATACATGCATAATAAATTTACCCATCGGCAACACCATAATACCCCCATCCCTACCATTCTTTTGACTAATGACCAAGACTATAGCCATCCCTAGACCTTACCATGTTCCCTTGACCAAGACTTCTCTTATATATATGCAAGTAACTAGCTAGTAACACATAGAGAACAAAAGACTTAGAAAAATTTTCACAAAAACCCTCTTTTGTGCTCTCTAGCTCACGGCTCAAAAGCTTCACCCAACCAAACCCATACAAAATTTTCTACAACCCTTACACTTCTATATACACATATTCTAAGATGTACTAAGATATTTGCAAGCATTGGTTAAGAGGATTTCCAATGTAAAGCAAGATTAGGGTTTTCTTGAGAAAACTAGGGTTTCTTAAGTGCAAGCTTTGGTTTCTAGTCTAAAAAACACGGGTTAACATTTGTTTCTCATCATCATCAACCTCATAAGGCTTACATTGAACTCTTATGTACTTGCAATTTTTTCATTTATATGCATATGTTAATTCTTTATAGCTTAAATCACCATTTAGGATTATTAACAATTCTAAAAAGAAGTTTTAATTTATTTCATCATAATGTAACACTTTTATATATCTATTATGCAAATTAATGATATCATGTTAAAGTGGTCATACTCAAGTTATTTACACCCTTGATTATGTATAAAAAAAATGATTATATGAAAAACTAGTAAAATTAAAGGTAATGTTTATGGTTTTAAAGTAATTAATGAATTTGGTTGACAGAGAAACTTGGACACATGAGGACTAATATGGAAAATAGACATTTAAAGTATATGTTCATGATATATAATAAATATGATAAAGGAGACTTGTGGTAAAATACAAAAGTAATAAAGTATAAAGAAAAAAGTTAAATTGTGGTTCAACAAGCTTAAGCAAATAATCTGTCAAAATTCGAATTTAACATACATATTTTATATTTTTTATAAGATAAATACAATTCATACAATATCACGACGATTCCGAAAAAGTAAGAAACTTGTTAAACGGATTAATAAACGATAAAGTTATGTTAAAAAACGAGTTAACGTTAATAAACAAGTGTAAATGAATTTTTTAAAAACATTTTTATAAAAATTTTTAAACAGCAAGTATTGAAATTTTTAACAAATAATACATATTTTTAGGATACTCAAAATATAATCGTAATTTTTCAATTAATAACGAACGATTGATTTCGCGAGTTAAACAACAATTAATACTTTTATAAAACATTTTATAAAAGTTACTATTCAGGACATAAAAGAATTTTTTTGTAAACCCAAAAAAATATAGAACTATCAAAAACGAGAACTCCACGAAAGAACGTTAAAACCGAGCTATAAACGAATAAAAATACACATTATACGGGTTTTACCACGACAATACGATTTTATAAAACTCAACAGTCTGATTGAACAGTAAAAGTTACCATGTTCACGCAGTAGAGTTTCACGAAATCCAAAAATATCAATTATGATAACTCGTCATGATACGAAAAGATGGACATCAGAAACGCAGAAACGGATTTAAAACCGAAAGTTACGCCATTTAACTAAAACGTAATTAAAACGTATTAACTATTAAAACACAATTTTTTCCAAAACCATTAGTTGGTGGATTGAGCTATATAGAATATCAGTGGTTATCAAAAGTACTATATTACTAGGAGTTTCATAATGAGCCCTCTTTCCGGATGGCGTTTCGACGAGTTGTGGATTTACGATTTAAGTGTCCTAACCCTCGAAACTCATGTCATGACCACTTTAATTAAGATAGCCCGAACGATAGTAACGAGTAACAACTATAAGATTAATATTCAAGTACTCGTACCTATACGACCTATGATAATTAGGTTTCATTCGATACTTTACGTGACGCATTATTCGATATTTGGATTATCTGAACTCCAAGGTGAGTTCATAGCCCCAGATCGAAGCCCACGTTTTTAATGAATTTCAATGATTTATAAATATTGGGTGAAAACATGCTTTAATTTATAAATGGACCAGTATTGATTACATGTGTGCCTAGTAGCGATAACCCAAGGTTGAGCCCCTTTACAATGAACTATTCAATTGCATAATTTAGTTGTGAATTACATTATGTAGCGCAGAATGTTATTTTAATTAGAATCTATTTTCCGTGAAACGACTCACCCGTTCTGGTGACTTAGCTATCACCAAGAACGAACGTTATAGCATGTCGAAATTTTAAGATGTTTTCCGGGTTGAACATCTAATCGGAGCCAGAAATTGCACTAAATAGTTTAATTGCAAAAAGATCGTCGAGTCTTCAGTGTCATGAGCTTAGTGTAAATAGTAATCTAGTTTTTTTTGTGAGAACTGCATTTTGCATTTATCACTAGAAAAGCTTGCGGTCCTGCATAATATGATTATCAAACCTATGAATTCACCAACAATTTTGGTTGACGTTTTTAAGCACTGTTGTCAAGATCAATAGGCAGGGATGCCAAAGATGCATTGGTTATATTTTGGAGAATGACACGCTTAAAGATTTAGGTGCATCATATTTTGGGGAATGTATTGTTCAACTTTTGTAATATACAACATATGACAAGTAAAGCTATATCTTTGTATAAGTCTTCAATTATCCAATGTATCATTTTAAAAAACTACTTTTTGTTCGTTTACTAATTAATAAATTCCTGTGCCGTTGATCTTGAAGTAACACGCCCCGGACCCATATACCGCTGCGACCCAATTTGGGGGTGTACGATTTTGTACAAAGCTTCCTTAGAACATCTCAAGGCTATGACACAAGTTTCTGGGTGGGGGGGGTTGATTGTTTGACCATTTCCACAAGTCCTGCAAATTTTTTACACCAATTATAGAGACTGATTCCCTTAGGATAAACTTGCAAGATTATAACCTAAAGGAGTTGGTCACGGAGGTAGTAAATACCTGTCTCAATCATTTGCGTTCGTGACCCGAGATTCGCAACAAAATTTTTGGATGTCACTTCAGAACGCTTTGGATACTAATTTAGATATAGTACATGCTAACATCCATAAACAGACGGGTTAAAGCGAGAGGACCATTCAAACTCTCGAGGATATTCCTGCGGTGCCTTGTGCGATACGACTATCGGAAAGTTTTGGTTTAACCATTTGCCATTGGCGAGTTCTCATATAACAATACTATCACGCTACATCAAGGCCGCACACATTCGAAGCACTTTATGGTCTGAAGTGCTTCACCTGTTTGTTGGACTGAAGTTGAAGAGCTCAATACTCGTATCCAGAAACTAATTCAAGGACCACTGAGAAAAATCATCCAGATCAAGAACGGATGCAAGCCGCTCGTATCCGATAGAAGAGTTTACCTGACTTTTAGAGCGTAAACCAATGGAATTCCAACTCGGGGATAAATTTATGCTTAAAGTTTTCGCCTTGGGAAAGGGTGTTCGTACGTTTTGGCAAACGGGGGACGTTATAACCCTAGGTATGTTGACCTTTTAAGGTGATAGAAAGGGGTTGGCTAAGTGCTTACAAGCTTGAACTCCAGAAGATATGAGCCAAGTTCAAAGTAACGTTTCAAATGTATCTACTCTGAAAAAGTGCATGCCGACAAACCATTAACCGTTTCTTTGGATAGACCTTCATCTTGAATGACAAAGCTTCATTTTTGTAAAGTTCTAAGTGCTTACTTCATAGCATTGCGTGAGGACACGCAACATCCCAGTATAGGGGATTTTTGGTATGTGTTTAATTACTAATACCTTTGACCATTAAAAATAAGCTAAAATAACCAAAAACAGACTTAAAATGCCAAAAATATGCTTGTTTTGCTAATTGTGTTGTGCAGGAACGGATATATAACACCCTGTGTTTTCAAGTCATTGACGACGTCGATAAATCCGCAATGTACCTTTTGTATTGTACGTGTTTACTTAAATCATAAACGTTAAGTTAAATCGCGTATGTTAAAAATTAGCGTTCAATGTAAACGGGCATCAAACAATTAAATGTTTACATCAAGCAAGGGTTATATAATTATTTTAAGAATAATTATTAACTTTGTTCTTTTTATTTTTTATCGGATACGTAAAGTGTATACGTTTCGCGATAAATTGCGTTTAGGCACTCCCGGAACCACCAAAACTTTTCTACGCTTCAACAAATACCCACATTTATACCCAATACATAAAAATTACTCAACAATATCACATATATCTTATTTTGGCTGAAATTATGGCAATTGATTCAAAGATATAAGAAAAATTCACCACTTGGTCAATGTACATCTACCTTACATTAAAACCTAGTCTATCTTTGTTTCTTTGACTCATAACACATAAACAAGAATCCTTAAAACCCTCATTATGTTTGTTGAATGTTTATTCTTACTTTTTGACCATTGAACCTTATAAGTGCAAGTAACTAATGAGAGACATCACACAACTCTTATACACTTAGTAAAAATCAAACAAAAACCCCTTTTGTGCCCCATAGAGCCCACGGCTCAACTCACTCACCCACACAAATCCATACAAAATTTTATACAACCCATACACACCTATACACATCCATCCTAAGATGTTCTAAGGTGTTTCCAACCATTGAATCACCATTTAAGTTTTTATTCATGAAAATGAAGTTTTCACTAGTAATGATCATTTTGTATACTTATATACATGTGATGTTATTACTTATATCATACTAAAAAGGATGAGAAAATATTGTATCAAGTTATTTTGGTGTAAAAATGATTATGGGTTAATTAGGGTTTTTATGGTTTCTTAATATGTTTCAAGTTAAAGAAATACATATGACTAGTTAAGGTTAATTATGGACTTATGTTAATGTTGTATGATTATTAATATAAGAATATAAATGATGAGAAGACTTGTACACACATGGTTTTTATGTAAAATAACTATATATAAAAACTAGTGATTTATGGTTAATTATAAAAGTTATGGTTTATTATGTAAAATAAAGAACTTGTAATGTTGGGACAAAAAGGACCTTGATGGACCATGGACATAATAAACATATGATATATGACATATATAAAATATAAGGCACATATGGGACTTTTGGTGAAATACAAAATGATAAATAAAGGAAACAAGGGTTGAAAATGGACTTATCAAACAAACACCAACATTCTGTCCAAAATTTTGTATAAGACATACTTATAATATATTTTTATAAGATAATACATTTCACGACGATTCCGAAAAGGTAAGAAACTTGTCAAACGGATTAATAACGAAAAAGTTACGTTAAAAACGAGTTATACGCTAATCGTTAATTAAACGAGAGTATTTTTTAAAAAATATTTTTTTTATAAAATTTATATCAAACAGCAAGTTTATGATATTTTTAACAAATAATACCATATTTTTGGATTTCCAAAAATGAATAAGAATCCGTAAAATTTTTCAATAATAAAACGAACGAGTTTATGAAATTCGCAAGTTTACTACAATTATATTTTAATAAAACATTTTTATAAAATTTTACAGTTTCCAGACAGAAAGTTATATTTTTGTAAACCTCATAAAACTATAGAACTTTCAATTACGAGATCAGTGCCTCGAAAGAATCGCTAAAAAACGGGAGCTAATAACAATAAATATACGACACTTACACGGTTTTTACGACAACAAATAAACGTTTAAAAAAAACTACTTACTCCTGGATTGAATCAGAGTCAAAGTTACTGTTCACAAGGGGTTCAAATAATGGATAGATGTCAAATTAATGATAACTCGTCTTAATACACGAAAGAATAGGCATAAGACACGCAAGAAACGATTGGAAACGTGAAAGTTCATAGACGATTTTACCAAAAGTAAAAAGTTTTAAATAACATTTTAATTATTATAAACATGTTTTTCACTTAAAACATTAGATGGTGATTAGTATATAGCGAACATTAATGCATGGTAGGAGTACATAATTGTGATTAGTACTTATAAATACGACCTTAATTTAATTAGGTTGCATTTGATCAATTCGCCGTAGAAACGCCGTTATTTGTGATATACTTGGCATTAACTCACTCAAGGTGGAGTTCATAGCCCCACGTTTTAACATGCTTTTGTTTTTTTACAACAAAGTTTTTTTTTGGGGTAAAAAACATGCAATGATTTACAATTGGACACAAGTGGTTTAAGTTTTTCATGTTATGATTAACGTGTTTTGCCTAAGTAGCGATAACCCATATCTGAAGCCCATTATCATGAACTGTCAATTACTGGACTGTGAGCGCGAATGTTTATGAATAGATCTATTGGGTTTGACAACCCCTTCGGGTGATTAGCTATCACGGACAAACAAACGTAATAACATGTACGAATATAGGATATTGCGGGTTAGAACACCCCACGTTGCAATGTAGGCCAATAATTGTATTCCATACACGTCAAAGCTTCAGTGTTCATGAGCTAAGAGCAATCGTAAATTTATACATTTATATGATGTCCTGCATCTCTGTTGCATTATCATACACTTGGGAAATCTTGTGGTCCTACAATATATGATTATTTATAAAAAACCGTATGAAATTCACCAACCTTTTTGTTTGAACAGTTTTTTAAAGCAATGTTTTTCAGGGGATCAATAAGCACGAAGGCGATGGATACATTGGTGGGATTTTGATTGGGATGTCTTGCATAAAGATTTGTCGTGCATTTCATTTTGTTAACTGTAATGGGCTGAAAATCATTAATTTGATCAAGTGAACAAGTTAAGCTTCGGGCTTGTAACAATTACTTTGTTAAATCCAATGTATCGTTTTCAAACGACTTTTTGGTCGTTCTATATATATCTTGTGTTATTGATCTAAGAAGTAACACGCCCCGGACTCTTATTCCGCTGCGACCCAATTTGGGGGTGTTACAAACTGTACTAACTTATACTAACAGTAGTAACTAGCAGTAGTAACTTTATACTACCAGTACTAACTACTTAGCATAATTTTCATTAGTATCACCAACAATACTAAGTTATGCTTGACAATACTAATGTATACCTGAGCAGCAGTAACTCTAAGAATTATCTTGAAGCCTTTAAGGCCCAACAACTTATACTTAGCATTTCATCAAAATACTACTGCTTCAGATCCTCCATATCTTAGATACTCATTTCTTGAGGAGGTGATTGATCGATATTAGTTGCTTGCTTTTGTTGAATTACCATTTCACAAAATGATTGCATCATGTTGAGAAGTTCATTCTGTGACACTTCTATTTTATCCCATCTATCGTGCACATCACTTATCCATAGCTGATTAAGGTCTTCTTGATGATTGATGGAATACTGCAGGGGTTGGTCAAAACTGGAATAGTTAGAATTTTGCTCAAAGTGGTTTTGATTCATCGGTTGACATTGAAAACTTTCATGAGGACCCCCACAGTTTTCACAGCAAAGATATTGTTGTGGAAAACTCAGTGAATTTTGTGGATAATAGTTATCACTAAAGTATTGATTGTAGCACGGTTCCTGTTCATAGATAAGCGGTACCCATGGTGGACAATCATAACCATAATGAGCGTCGTTCCCACATAATTCACACGAGTATGATTCATATTGGGTTGTGGAGGGTAGGTGAAAACGTTTGGAGGATCAATGAAAGAGTTTGGATTAGGAGCATCAATGGATGCATTTTCATCTCTTGAAGCACAAAACAAACAAAATCCTTCTCTAAGACCATGTCCACACCACTTGCAAGTACACCGTTGACAATGTACACCATCTTCTAACGGATCTTTACACTCAAAGCAATGAAATTGGTTGAGCGAAGATGTGAAGGTGGGTAAGAAAAATCAAGTGTTTTATCATTTGAAATAGGATCGGGGCTACAGAACAACTCGTCTCCGAAACTCACATTGGTACAACGCTGACAATTACCACCGTTAAACACACCTCCACACCACGAGCACCTCGAAAACCAAGACATGTTGAAGAATTATTGGATAAGAAGTAAAGAGAATAAGAATTAAATGAATAATAGGATAGAGAAGAATATTTATAGATTTTTCAAATAAAACATAAGGAAAAGAAATAATAAAAATAAGAAAGAAAAATATTTTTGGTAACCGAAAGTCAAAGGTGAACGGTAGCTCTCTAGAAAATGCACAAAGAAGCGGAGGAGCAGGTAAGCCCGAAGCGTTTTAAAAACAGTCTCCTTTCAGATCGAAGTTCGTTGGATCGACCCTCCTTATAACTCTCTTATAGTTTGTTTACTAAAGGTGAGCCGATACGACAATTAACAAACGGTCATTTTTAATATAAAAGGAAAATAGAATAGAAAAAATATTTTTGGGTTTTTTATATATAAAACGAAAACTTTCACGGGGAAATGATCTTCAAGGCTCGAACACGAACAATTTCATAAAAATTGCTACACCTCTCCCCGGCAGCGGCGCCATTTTGATGAACGTTATTATACGTATCAAACAAATAACCCTTAATA
>BQNB010053564.1:13920-38436 GCA_026074375.1 Tanacetum coccineum
TTATTACCATTTTGATCGTCCCTGTGTATTTGTAGGTAATGATGAGGCATGTGAGTCGTCGAGGATGGGTCCTCTTTATGTGCCTGATTGGTCAATCCATCAGAGGTGCCGTTTGGACACCCCCATGTGGTGTCGAGAGCTTATGATTCATTTGGCTCCTCCCGCGGCTCAAGAGGAGTCGAATGCTCTCAACAATGCCACAGCCCTTGAGAGAGCTTGGTTCTCCTTAGCACGAGGAGCTTTGGCCCAGATTGATATTCTTGAGAGGTTAACTGACTTTGGTGAACTCGCCGCGAGCCATGCGGAGTGTGGGGACCTGGCTGGGAAACTCGTTCAGGCTAGGTTGGACTTAAAGCATAGCTCTGATCTTTATAATTTCCTATCTGATCGGTACAAGGCGTTCATGAATGAACATAAGGGTTGTACTGGAAAGCTTAAGAGGTTGGAAAATCGTAATAGAGAACTATCTCATGTGAATAAAGACCAAGCCTTACGGATCAAAGAGTTGGAGGACACATTGGCTAAGAAAGATTCTGCCCTCGTTTATGTCGAGCGGATCAACGCCGAACGAGCTCAGGAGAAAGAGAAACTTGTCTCCCAACTTGGCAAAGCAGAGATGGAAAATTTTGATTGCATACGCGAGCTTCTTCCTACCGTGGTCGAGCGTCTTTTTCAAAGCCATGAGTATAAGCAAAGCTTGTCCGAACCCTTTAACCTGGCAATCCAAGCTGGTTGGGTCAAAGGACTTGCCGAGGAGCGATCCGAAGGGGATCTTGTAGAACTTATGGGCAGAATGGAAGGCTTTGATGCTTATGCTGATACAAAGATGAAGGTCGAATATGATAAGTTGTTTGAGAAACGATACCCTTACGTGGAGAAGATTTCTTACGGCTTTCGTCACTCCATTTCTGATTTGCTCAAGGTTTATCCCGACTCTCCCCCCTCCGCCCAAGATCCTCCCAGCAAACATCTCTCCGGCAAGGCTCCCTCGACTTCTGCTCCCAACAAGCCGTAGGCTGTTTTGTATGATTTGCGTGCTTTATGCATTTGAACTTTTAATGTAATAAGTTCTTGAATTTTGTTTCACGTTTAGATATTTTGTAATTATTTGTGTTGAACTCGTGGCAGGTTTTGTAATAGATTGGTGGTTTTTTTTGCATCTATTGTTTCAGACTTGTAGCCTTGGCCTTCCTATATAACCTACATCTCATGAGATAGGTAACGGTCCTTTTTGTGTTGGTTTGACCCCTCGGTTTTTGACCGATGGGGTATGTAATGTGCCCAGGCTTGCCCTTTAGGCTTTAGTCTATGGGTAAGTGACTTTTACAGGCTGTGTCTTGGCTCGCCCCTTTGACTTTAGTCTGTGGGGTTTAATTAGCCTTTGGGGTGCTATGCTCCTATTTATCCCCTTGGCCGAGGGGGTATATAAAGCCCTTCGGTGCTATGCACAGGCTCGTCCCTTTGACTCTAGTCTGTGGGGGAAATTATGCCTTTCGGTGCTATGCACTCTAGCTCATCCCTTTGACTTGTAGTATGTGGGGTACATAATGTTTTTTATCTGACCAAAGGTAGCGAGCCATCCGGTCGAGAAATCATTCAGCAAAATTCATTCGGAAAATTTGCCCCCTCATAAGCAGTTGGAGTGAGGGCATTGTCATTCATTGAACAAAAGTCATGGTTCATACAATTCTTGTAATTAAAATAACTTCTACATGTAGCATTTGCGGAGATTAATAGCATGCCATGTGCGAGGAACCTCCTTGTCTTCTAAAGTTTGTAACTTGTAAGAACCATTTTCATATGCTTCCATGACCCTGTATGGTCCTTCCCACTTTGGTCCCAGCTTGCCCTGGTCTTCCACCCTGCTTGCCTCATTTCTTCGGAACACAAATTCTCCCGGCCTAAAGCCTGCTGGGCGGACCTTCTTGTTGTAGTACTGCTTCATCTTTGTCTTGTATTTCGCTTCTCTAACAGCCGTTGTTTCTCTCCTTTCCTGTAATAGTTCTAGATTCAAACGCATCTCCTCTTCGTTGTATTCCCATCTAATCATCAAGGTTCGATAAGTAGGAATGCCTATCTCGGCCGGGATGACTGCCTCACTGCCATAGGTAAGACTGAACGGTGTTTCTCCGTTTCTTTGTTTGATTAAAGTTCAATGTGCCCACAAAACATTTGGTAATTCATCAACCCACCCGGCTTTTTCCCTTCCGAGGCGGGTCTTGATGCCTTCCATCAGACTCCTGTTGGCCCTTTCTACCAATCTGTTTGCTTGAGGGTGTGCTACCGCCGTGTTCATCTGATGAATTTCAAATCTCCCACACCAGCTTTTGAACAGGTCATTTACCAACTGTGCTCCATTGTCGGTGACAATGATCCGAGGCAGCCCAAACCTGCAAATTATATTGTCCATGACAAAACGTATTACCTCCTTGCCGGTGATCTTCACCAGTGGCTTGGCTTCTATACACTTGGTGAAGTAGTCAATTGCTACAATTACGAATTTGGCACATCCTCTTGCCGGAGGTAGTGGCCCGAGAATGTCCATGCCCCACTGGTAGAACGGCCAAGGGGCCATGATGGACGTCATGAGGGTTTTCGGCAGTCTCAGAACACGAGCGTGTATTTGGCATGAGTCGCATTTTTCTACCTCTTTCTTGGCATCTTCGTGCATAGTAGGCCAGTAGTATCCTTGTCTAATCGCCTTTCTCACTACGGCTCGTGGGCCTACATGCATACCGCAAGATCCTATGTGGATCTCTCGTATGACGTAGTTGGCCTGCAATAGGCCCATATACCTTAACATGGGTATTAAGTATCCCTTTTTGAAAAGTACCCCGGATTCCATGGTGTATTGACCAATCTTGGCCCGCAAACACCGTGCTTCATTTTTATCTTTTGGCCATATCCCTTCTTCCAAACACCGCTTGATGGGAGTCATCCAATTGTCCCCTTCTTCTTCTACTATGGAGTGTACTTCTTGACCCTCTGTGGATCGCTCGTTGAGGACCTCCACCAATACCTCCTTCGTTAGATGGTTGAATGCCACCGAAGCAAGCTTGCTTAGCACATCTGCCTTCTGGTTCATGTTCCTAGGGATATTTTTGATTGAAAACGATTTGAATCCGGAGGCGTACTCCTTTGCCTTTGCTAGGTACTTTATCATGCTATCTTTGCTGGCTTCGTAACTTCCATTGATCTGGCTTGCCACTAGTTTAGAATCCACTTTGACTTCGATGTTTGATATGTTCATCTGACGAGCTATCCTCAACCCGGCCAGGAGAGCTTCGTATTCAGCCTCATTGTTGGTACTTGGAAAGGTGAGACGAAGATCATAAGTGTATTCAATGCCGCTGGGCCCTATCAAAACCAAACCTGCCCCCGATCCTTTCGGACTTGAGGCTCCATCAGTAAATAGCGTCCAACTTTCGGTGTCATCTTTCTCCAGGGGTACCTCCGGTATCCGGAAGTATAAATCTTCCCTTTCCCCTTCTGGTGCTTCCGAGATAAAATCCGCTAGGACTTGCCCCTTCACAGCGTTGCGAGGCATGAACGTGATGTTATTTGCCCCAAGCTCGACAACATATTTTGCCAATTTTCTGGATGTTTCAGTGTTATTGAGGATGTTTTTTATCGGTTGGTCAGTGATGACCTTTACCGGATGGGCCTCGAAGTACCTCCTCAATCTTCTAGTCATGTGGATCAGAGCAAGTGCCAACTTCTCCATGGGAGCATAATTTCCTTCGGCCTCGTTCAGTGTCCTACTTACATACTGGACGGGGCATTGCCATCCCTTCCTATCGATTAAGAGAACTGCGCTTACAGCCTCTGCCGACACTGCCAAGTATGCGTAAAGAGTTTCTTTTTCCCGATGTGGAGTTAACGACGGGAGATCCGTAATGAGCTTCTTCATTTGTTGGAACGCTTCTTCCGCCTCTTGGGTCCATCGGTATTCATGCTTGTTTTCTTTAGTTATGTTTTTTAGGGTGTTGAAGAATGGTAATGATCTTTCAACAGACTTAGCGAGGAAACGATTAAGGGCAGCTAGTTTTCCACTTAGGCTTTGCATTTCTTTCAACGTTCGCGAAGACTGGAGATCCGCTAAAGCCTTCGTTTTTCTAGGGTTAGCTCTGATTCCTTCTGAGGTTACCATGTACCCTAGGAACTTCCCCTCTTCAACTCCGAAGGAGCACTTCTTTGGATTTGGTGATGGCACCCGCAAATTCAATATCGGTATTCAGCCTTTTGGTATAGCAGTACGTCCCTTGGTCTGTGTTAAATGCCATTTTTTCTTCGTCCTCTTCGGCCATTTGAATTTGGTGGTAACCCTTGTAGGTATCAAGAAAGCACTTATACTTGAATCCCATCACCGATTCTACCATACAATCTATGTTTGAAAGTGGATAATAGTCTTTTGGACAGACCGAATTTAGGTTTTTGAAGTCAATGCACATTCTCCAGGTCCCATCCCCCTTTCTAACCAGAACGGGATTGGAGATGTACGTGGGGTACTTCACCGGCCGAACTATACCTGACTTGACCCATTCGGCGACCTCCTCTGTCACCACCCCACTTTTTTCCATGGAGAATGTTCTCCGTTTTTGGCACACATCTATGATCCGCCGTGGCACACCTGTCATATCAGATGATTCCCATGCGAAGACACTCATGTTATCTTTTAGCAAACACTTGAGTTGATCCCTATATGTTTCAGACAGGCCTCCACCGATGGTCACTAGCTGATCTGGGAATAATGGGTTGACCAACACTTCTTCCATAACCGCCACCTCTCCTTTCCCTTTGGGATTTTCTTCCTCGACCATTTGTTTCTTTTCTAATCGTCTGCATTCCGCGATGATGACCGTTCGGGTCACTAGAGTAACTATCCATTTTGGAGTTGGGAACTTCATCATTGAGTGAATGGTGGAGGGAACAGCTCGGAGAGTCTTTAGCTCAGGCCTCCCTAGGATGATATTGTAGGGTGAAGGAGCTCGAACCACAATAAACTTCATGGAGGTCCTTCTGCATAGTCCTCTGCTACCAAAACACACCTCGAGTTCTATCTTCCCTCGCGGTTTTGACACTTCTCCGGCGAACCCTACCAGATCCGTTTGGGTCTCTCTCAACCTAGCCTTTATCTTTGGGTTAAGGTTCTCAAAACAGTGTTCAAACATCACCTCCACTGATGACCCTTCATCCACGTACACTCGCCTGACCAGGTATCCTTCCACTTCCGCTTCGACAATCAAGGGCTCCTCGGAAATATCTTCAGAGGATATTGCCGGGAAAGATATGGGGATGTTCATCCATGACTCTGTCGCCTCTTTGACTTTCCGCTTCTTATCTTTGACAGAGTTTACACTGATCACATTGATTATTTTTGCCGGTTGTGGATCGTCTCGGCCATGGGATCCTCTTCCCCTCTGGCGCACGTCCTTCACCAGGTGATTTAGCTTTCCCGACTCTAGTGTCATTTCCAGCTGTTTCCTTAGTTGAATGCAGTCATTTGTGTAGTGCCCCTTCTCCTGATGATAGTCACAGTATCGGTCGGTGTTTCCTGACCTCAACGGATTTAACATGGGGCGAGGGACTGGGAGACGCAACTGCGTTTCAGTAGCCAAAATTTCTTTTTGGTGTTTGGTCAGAGAATTGATGGTGAGTACCGGTGCTACTCTGCTGTTATATTCTCCCCGTGGAGGGGGATATGGAGCTCTATCGTCTCTTGCTCTGTTCACACAATATGCGTCTCTTCCCCTGTGGCTATTTCTAAAGTCATCCATTCGCGATTCCCTCGGACGAGTGCTTCGGAATGGCAGGACGTCCCTTCCGTTGATAGGAAGAGATGCTTTGTGATGGGTTTCTCCCGTTTCGCCCTTTGGGAGCTCAGTGTTGGCGTACGCCGCCTCAGATCGAACGAAGTCGTCCAATCTTTCCATCACCTCGTTCACCGTGATGGGAACCTTGTCCGAAAAACGCTTGGCCAATTCAGGTGACTTAATTGAATCCATGAATGATGAAATTTTCATGACCTCCGGGACACCCATGATAAAACATGTTTCCACCGTCCACCTTTCTTTGAATGCTGTTAATGATTCGTTGGCCCTTTTTACGATCTTGGTGATCTCATGAGGTTCTTTGAAACACGCCCTCCTCACGGAGTATCTAGCGGCGAATGCGTCTCTTAATTCCGCCCATTCGTTAATGCTGTCGTGAGGAAGGCGCTCAAACCATCCTCTTGCTGACCCGTCAAGAGTTTGTTAGAACATCCGGCACCACACAGGCATGGGTCATTCCCCTGAGTTGGCCGCACCGACGAAGCGACTCAAATGATCTTCCGGATCGGTGGTACCATCGTACAACTTGATATTAGTGGGCATCTTGTATCTTGGACCCGCAAACTCTATTATTCGGCGAGTGAATAGAGTTCTTCGAGCCTCCTTAAAAGGCTTTCTGAGGTCTTCGTCTACCACCTCCTTTCCTTTGGCAACGTTGTGTTCTTGCGCCCCTGTGTCTTCTATCTCGAAATCTAGGCGAATGGGGTTGCCTTTGTTTTTTCGATTGTGACTCTTTATAAAGGACTTGAGGGCGGATACATGACCTTCGATCTGTTCCTTTGTCAGAGGAGGAGGAGTCTCCTCTCGGTCGTCTGTACCTTCCGGACCTCCTCCCTCGCTCGGACCTGCCATCTGCTTCTTCGGTAGAAGAAATGTTAGGTCCCACGGATGGCGCCAATTTGTTTAAGTAGAATCTCGTATCGGATGGGATAAGCTGGATCCAAGCCAACCACGATGAGAATTCCTTGCGTATATGTGGATAAGAAAGAAAGACGCGTTAGCCTCGCCCAAGGGTGATCCCAGGACCAAGCTCAGGCGTGAGAGTAAGTATGTGTTGGAGCCGAAGGGGCGTAAAATAATATGTGTGTGTAAATGCAATAAATGCTACTTGAATAGCAGTAAATGAAAGGGGTATTTATACTACCTGAACCACTGTAGCAATGTATTGTTTCTGACACTTAGGAATTGGAGAAGCCGAGCTAGTCCTAGCTTTTGTGTCAAGCGGCGGCATTGCGTGTAGACAAAGTCCCGTAAATCCTGGGATGGAGACGCCCTTATGAGCACTTGCTATTGACCATTAGTCCGAAGAGATGCTCTAGCTTTTTCGAATTTGGCGTTTTGTCTTTTCTCTGGTCTCTTCGAATGTGCCCTTCCGGCGTGATTATGTTCCCTTCGGATGTTGTGCCCGTCCGGATATATACACGGACAATAAGTTTCATAATTGATTAAATGCTCAAAGACTAAAAGCAAATGATTACAAGTATATAAGTTACATGTAGAGACACAATTCAAAATTACATGCACCGTTACGTGATCAATATAACCCAAAGTTTGGAGACTCGTTATATGATTTTTCCAGTTGAAAAAACCTCTACAGTGATCATTTATCTCATGCATTGTATCAACTATAAAGTTTATCCTTCTATGTAGCTAACTGTTGTGTTTGTGAATAGGGGTGTCAAAAAAGCCGACCTGACCGGAACCCGATCCGAGCCTATTCGGGTCGGGTCACTCGGGTCAAAAATCTTATTCGGGTCATTCGGGTCAACCCGAATGACCCGAGTTCTAAATAGGGTCGGGTCTCGGGTTGAAATGTTTTGGCTAACTCGGGTTCGGGTCAACCCGATTGACCCGAATAATTTTTTTTTAATTTTTTTCAATATAAATTAATAGATTTTCTATTTAAAAAAGTAAAAAAAAAAGATTTTTTTTTGTCATTTTACTCAAATTCGGGTTGACCCGAACCCGAATTGACCCGACCCGAATTGACCCGACCCGATTGACCCGAACCCGAGTAACCCGAGTTTTAAACAAGGTCGGGTTCGGGTATGGTTTTTTTGAGCTTTGACCCGAATTGACCCGACCCGATTGACCCGAACCCGACCCGACCCGATTCACACCCCTATTTGTGACTCCAATTAGTAAAAAAGGGGAACCATCACAGATTACACCGGACTTTAAATTAGTGGCTACATCAGAAGTATTTGCAACACAAACAATAAAACAAATAAATCATATATTTACAACACAATCATATAATGATATAAGTATACACTATACAACAAAAAAATCAATATAAAGAACACAAAACATAATTTAATTAGGGATACCTTACGAAGGAGATAACTTTGAAGGTAACTTAGAAGAATTAAGGTTTAGCTTGGTGAAGTTGAATTTTAGAAAGAAAGTTGATCATCTTTTGATTGAGATTTGAGAGTAAAATTTCAGATCTAAAAATTGTTTGATCTCTACCTAAAACCTTTGAGTCTTTTTGATGATATAGTGTCGCGTTCTTTCACATGGTGTCGTTCTAGATGTAAAAGTAACTTTAGTTGGGTTAGTTGGTTGCAACATCCCTATTTGATTTCTTTGTAATTTTGTCTCTAGCTCCTTGCTAGTGTTTTGTTCTAATAAAGTTGTCGTTCAAAAAAAAATTCATAATTGTACGACATATCGAGGTCCTATATTCTAGAGTCTAGTGTCTACAGCCCAAAAGCCGGCTCTTATCAAAAAAGATTATTTGTAAAAGTTGAAATATTATTATTTATTATTTATAATATGTGTGGTTTGGTTTTACCCGCAAAAATCGAACCGCACCACATTTGCGGTTTTTATTTTTTTTTAAACCGATCCGTCGGATTTTGTCGTGGTGCGGTTTTTGTGGGTTTTTCAATTTTTGCGGTTTGCCGTGCGGTTTCTGCTCACCCCTAACCACAACAACAACAACAAACAACAATCCTGTCGGGGCGAGGTATTAAAAAGTAGAATGCAGACAGATCCTACCCCACCAACTGACAAGATTGTAGAAGAAAGAGAGAAGTAACTATATTGTGATGGTTTAGCTCAACATCGACGTAAAGCTTATCTCTTATTAGGATCTAATTAGAAACAATCATATGAAAGCTTTGATAGAAAAGACTAATTAGAGAGACGTGATAGCAAAATGTTAAGATTCACTAAGTGATTCGATGGAAAAATTTCGAGTGCACCACGTTTCATATAAACTTCAATTTCTTTGTCCCTAAGGTAAATATGTTAGTTTGGATGGCCATTTAAGATCATATATAGAACAAATAAACATGTTAGTTTTATTTGGAGGGAGATTTAAAACAAACTTGAAGTTTTAAAATCTTAATTTATTAAATGATCCTCAAAAAATAAAATTGTTTCACCCACTCCGTGTAAGATGTGTTTGAGTTTGTAAGTAATTAGATTCTAAGCATCTAAAATATTTAGAGTTAATTAGATAAATTGTCCATGTGGTGTACCACAGTGACATCTTTCGTCCCAAAACGCAACTAGTTACAATAGTCATCCCCGTGGTTGACAATTTGGAGTCGACATGTCCTTTGTCCAAACAAACCTTAGTTTTTCTCGTTAAGTTTTGTCACGTGCTGGTCATGTGAGGGCAAAACAGTGCTTTTAAGTCCAAGTAAACCACAAGGACGGTTTTATGTAAAAATTATAACCTTTTTATAAAATTTTAAAAATCTTTTAAAAATTAATATTTTACTATTCTCTCTCATATGTAGTCCACAATGTGTCACCATTATCTTGTTATCAGAATTCATCACCTCTGTCACCACGACCACCACCACCACAACCCACACAAGCTACCTCCACCACCTACCACCACCACCGCCTTCCACCACCAACACCACCTACCACCATCACCCGTCACCACGCCACCACCACTACCAACCTCCATCCACCACCACCAATTATTTGATCGACATGTTTTATGTAAAGGGGATTACCCCGGTAAATATAATAATCACAAAAACATTTAAGTACGATGGAATGTGGCAGAGGTACCACATTAACCTCAAAAAACGCTTGACCAACCACTAATCTGCGAGTGACATGCCACTCAACGGGACTAACTAACTACAAAACCTATAATACTGATTGGAAAGAACCACTTCAAGGAGTAAGAACCAACCCACCAAGCCGCCAACATACCACAAGGAGTGAAATATGCCAACTAAGACTGCCTCCTAAAAAAACCTTCCCAAGAAAAACCCTATGAAAAAAACCTTGGCGAAAGAAAAAAGAGTACAACTCTCACCTGGCACTCCTCTCTATATGCATAACCAAGAGCAAACTCACTACCAAAATCAATAAAATCAGCCCTGAGCCGACCCTTCAAGCAAATAGGATAGCAATCAACAATCATCATGGAAAATGACTTATAAGAGAATCTGGCATCTTCCAAAGATGTAGATACATTTGGATATTCTTTGAATTCTTAAACTTGCACGAAAGGAGCTTCAAACGAACAGTAGATTTGATGACTTTGATGAATTGGTCTTTAGATCTCTTATGTTTCAAAAATAACCTGTTATTTCGCTCTTGCCAAATGAAGTAACATGAAGCTGCAAAGACAAGCTTAACAGTAACACTTATAGCCGTCCGTTTACTAGCCAAAGGGGTGAGAAAATCCACAATCAAACTCAGGGAAACCAGAACATTAGGCATGTCAATAAAGGATGTCAAGTGCTTGCAAACCTGCATAGAAAAAACACACTCAAAGAAAAGGTGATCGTGGGAATCAGGCTGCATGTTTCAAAGAGGGCACCGAAGCAGGTTTAAGTAAGTATTACTACTGACATCCCATTGCTTCAGAGAATATTGAGTCTTGAGCTTGCGTTTAATGACCAGCCAAACATGAATCGCATCTCTAGGAATTTGATGCGAAAATCAAACCAAATGGTACCAATCAATTTTGGTACCCTTAGGCCGAATACAATCCTAGGCAGCCGCCATAGAAAACAACACCAAATCAACATTATGATTTTTCCAACATAACCCATCAGCCACATTATAAAGAAGGCGTGGGACATTAATTGAGGATAAACTCGGGAATTTCAAAGACCAATCATTTGGCCAAACCCAATTACCATTAACAATAAGCTCACTAACCTTGGAAGAAAGCTAAAAGGCGGCTTCATAAATATCACGATTAGGAATAATATTAAAGAGGGCTAATAGAACACCAATTATCAAACCAAGCAAAAACTGTCAAACCATCTCGAAGCCTATACCAAATGTATTGACGAACCAGCGGGCGGACCTGGAAAATTTTGCACCATCCCCAGACATCTTATCACGCAGGGGAATTTCCCATAAAGTACGACCTTTAAGCTTATAAGTGTGTATCCACTTAACCCATAACGACTCCTTAAGCGATCGGATACTCCATAAATGAGACGTAATAAGTGTTGGAAATAGTTATTGGATAACCTTAATATTACACATAATCTTCTACGAGCTAGGTATAAAAAATTAAACACATATAGCAACTATAATTAACATAAAAACATAAACGAAAAGACGTACCTCTAGCAACCAAGCTAGTGAAGAAACGAGAGCTTATTGAAAATACGCATGCGTATTAAACCGTGCAAAACCGAAACCCTTCTAGTTGCTAAAGTAAGCAACCTCTACGCGTATCCACACTACACGTTAACCAGTACCACCCAAATGCTAGTTCCAAGAACCAACGAACAAAGAATACCAAACACAAACTTTAGGTTCCTTTCATGGGGATCCTTTAAGACGCGTGAGCAAGAGAGAAGAGAAGACAGGGATGAGAATTATGAGCTAATGACCTCTCCTTATATACTAGGTGAATTAGGGCATACCTAATTTACATAGCTTAGGGCCAAAGCTATCTCAAAACCCAACCCATCCTTCCCTAGGGCCTATGGCCGGTCGAAACCCACACCAACACCTCTTGGTGTTGACTTTTTGACTTTTTCAATATTTATGTATAATTACATTTAATTACACATTAATTAAAAAGCCTTAAATTTCAAAAATCATCCTTATGGTTTAGCCAAATTGCACGTTTGGTCTGCGTGGTATTGAAATTGCAAAAATCATCCGTGTGGCAAACCTTGGGTTCCACTTTTAGTCCTTGGTGAAACTGAAATGGGAAAATACCCTCGTCTTCTTCCTTCTATAATTTTGCTTTTGAGTTTTATTATTTTCTACACATAAATTATAGAACACTTGAAGATCTTTTTACCTTTTCTCAGATTTAATCAAAAACACAAAAGTTATATGCTCTTCACATTTTTTCAGATTTAATCAAACACACCCAAATTATATTCCCTTGATATTATATTAATCCTCTATTATCAAAACAAAAACACTCCAAAATCTATAATTATAACTTCGACCTCGTATCATTTACACCAAAAACGCACACTCTCTCTTTAACCCGATAATAATAGCTATATTGTCGGTATGCTACTATTATAGTCAATGTTCATTAGCTAGAAAAAATCGCAACAGGAAGGCTGAAAAATACTGATCTTAAAAAAATTCATCACATGCCACACACCGCAATCCACACAATCAACATATCATCCACACTGAAACATCATCAAAAAAAAATCTTAACTTACCCACCACCATCTCATTCATACTAAATCAAGATTCGGGAAAACACATACAAGTGTACACACAAAAACAAATACCCATATCACAGATCTACAAAAACGAACAAAAATAAATATACACACAAAAACGAATACCCTCGTGGCCTTAAATTGACGCCGGAAAGATGGCGATTTAAAAAAAATTATGTCAAGCCGTTTTGGTCTTGGGGGAAGGTTTTGTTAGATGATTATGAATAGTTAGGTATGGTAGTTATGACAATTATGGGTTATTGTGTGTGTTTTTGAGGATGAGTTTTATTTCGACTGATAAAAGCACAGTTGTTATTGATTTTGATTTAAGGTTTGTTTATTTCGATCTTGGTTTTATGATGTTATTGATTTAGTGACAATATATGTAAATGTGATGAATTTTTGTTTCAGAAAAAGGCTGGTGTGTTGTAGGATTTGGATCTTGGTTTCACAAGATATGTAAATGTAGTGAATTTTAGTTTTGAAGTTTAGGTTGGGTATGTTTGTATTTGCATATTCAGAATTTGATTTGTACCAAAGTTAAAGATGATTGGTTAAAGATAAATAATTATGTGTCAAATGTGTGTTGCTTATGTTTTAGGTTTTATAAAAAAATCTGGAAAAGTGATGGTCATTGTTGAATATCAATTAAAAGAAAATAAAAATTTTAAAGGGAAAATAAAGCTGGAAGAAGATGAGGGTATTTTGGTCATTTCAGTTTCACCAAGGACTAAAAGTGGAACCTAATGTTTACCACACAGAAGATTTTTGCAATTTCAATACCACGCAGATCAAACATGCAATTTGGCCAAACCATAAGGACGATTTTTGCAATTCTTTTAGTTAATTATTCGTAGACGAACTAATTAACGACCATTTAGTATTCTAGTGTTGGATCATATATTAAATACATATATAATAAACACACACACACACACACACACAAACACACACACACATATATATATACTAGCTTATACGCCCGTGATTTCACGGGGTAGCTTAAAAGAAATGTATAATTAAGTTGTTCAAATAAAATATTTTCTTGTAAAAATATACTATATATATATATAAACTTACTAGCTTATACGCGCCCGAGATTTCACGGGTACTTACAAAAATTATAATTATTTAAAGTTGTTCAAATAAAATATTTTCTTGTAAAATAATATTTAAAGACTGTAATGTGTGAAATGTAAAAATCATATACTACATATAATTATAGAAAACCGCTTACCTACAAACCCGTCAAAACCCATGATGACTAAACCGGATGACTAAATCTGAAACGAACATGCTTTAAAATAGTATAGCCAACCCATTCAAATCTGAACCGAACCCATTCAAAGTTGGTACCAACCCAACAAATTCAAAACTAATTGTAGCAATTTAGAAAATGTATATAAACTCACAAAAGTAAGCATTTTTATAAACAATGTATGGAAAAATAGAGAAGCATCAAGAAGATAAATTTAAATCACTTTTATATCGAGTCATGTATATTAAAACTAATGAAGATGGATGGCTAAACATATATAGCCCCCTTTGAATCAGATTCTTGTTTATCTTGTTCTTCAACCATGAATTTGTTGTTATGGATATGTTTGGTGAAATGAGCGGTGGTAGTTAGCGGTAGCATTTAACATTGACTGTTTATTTTACTAAAAATATGTGTTTGTTTTACTAAAAATATGTTTAATAATGTAGTTGTAATTATAAAAGTATCATTTAAACAAAAAAAATGTTACTCCTTCCGTCCTAAAATAAGTGTCTATTTTGACTTTTCATGGTCAAATTGGTTCAACTTTAACCTTAAATGTTTATTTGTGTTATATAATACTTGATAAAAATTATACTAATAAAAAATACACTTAAAACTCAATCCATTCATACATTTTCATTAAGTATAATGTAACACACACACAAATAGTTAAGGTAAAGGTTAAACCAGTTTAACTTTAAAAAGTTAAACTGGACATTTACTTTAAGACGAAAGGAATAATTTAGATCCCTGATAAATTAGCATTTAAAAAAGTAAAATTTAAACAAAAATAATAATAAATGTTTGTTACCAAATAACCTTTAATATTTAAATGCTAAATGAAAAAATTGCTTTAGAAAGTTGTCGCCAAACATATCTTATAGCTTAGGAACATAGAAACAAAACTAAAGAACGATGAATATAACTAACAACTTTGCTAGAAATTGTAAAGATGAATTTTCATTTCTAATGCGTAAAGAAAACAAAATCGCATAATCCTTTCCTTTATTTAGGCATGTATTTCAAATTTGTAATTAATCAGTTTACATTGTGGCAAATGACATATTATAAACATTTGTGATGTCATTAGTGACATCATTAATGACATAATTAGTGATGTAAGCAATTATGGAAAGAAGATTTTCAAAAAGATGTTTTTTATTATATATATAGATATTTATATATGATTGTCGACTAAATCAGAGTAACAGAAGAGTACATGTCTAAAGTTTTACAGATTTGAAACTATACGACATCTTCCTTTTCAACATTTACTTATCTTTATTTTTTCTGCTATTATTTTCTTGAATACTTTTTCTTGCACCCATAGAAGTTTCATACCCATTCTCCTCATCACAACACATAACTTATCTATAGATGAAAACTTTTCACCCTTCGTGTTTAAAGTGATTGCTATAATCAAGGACAAAATATAGTTGGCCCTCCAAATATTTCACTTCTAACTATGAACATTGTATTATACATGTTAAAAGGGAAATTACAACCTGCCCCACCTAAAATTATGGAAACTAACAACTTTGTATTATCTACACACTTGTTAAATGACCCATCAAATTGACGGGTTTTCTAAAAAGAGAAAGAAAATAAACAATGTCTTTTATGCAATTAGATGTTAAGAACTAAATTCATGAGTATACACTGTTAACAACAAAATGCGTACTAATAAATACATGCGTAATTAAACAAATAGTCAATTAGGCAAAGAGAACATAAACTTGAATAAGTACATATTCATATTCTCGGTGTTTATTGTGGATGAGCTTGTATTTACGCTAGAATACAAAAGCATGTTTATTCACCTTTTATGATCTGAACTGAACTTCAGTGACTATATCTTATTGCATCCACAAATTGTTCCAAAACAAAAAAAGACTAAAATTTTAGGACAATTAAAAAATGCCTCTAATTACATGCTCAAGTTGCAACCTTGAATGCATGCAGATCGATCAACTATTTATAATCATATCGTTTAATAATTCATAACCATCCATGTGTTGACTTAAATAAACATTTTTTAGAATTTTATGAACTTTATATATAATTAGATTAACAAATATTACTATGCCAATGATCTAACTAAAAAACGCACTGTTAATTTTAAAATTTTAACTGATTTCATAGTCCGTTAATTTTAAACTTTTACTGATTTCATAGTTTGTTCCATAAAACTTTTACTTAGCTTTAAAAACTATGTATGCTTATGAACTTTTTATCAACTAATCCACCAGAAACAAAACACATAATACATACGAGTACTACTTTTGGTCATAAATTCCCACATATAACAATTCATTCAACAAATATAATAGATCTTACGCACAAATTTTTGTAGAGTAAAATATTAAAAAACCCATTTAACAATGAAAAGTTAAACAATTTCAAAAATCTTAACGGTTTATATAATAACTAGAGATGGTGTCCTTCTTCGAATACATATATCAATTCAATTAAAAAACTTACATGATTTGTAACAAAAATTCAATGGCGCCTAGATTTTTTTTTGTGTGTGAGATCCAATACTCAAAATAGGTTTTCTAACGATAAATATTTGGCGGTTGGTTGTATAAAACATGATGATGGTGATGAAAATTATAGTGCGGCTAGGGTTTGTGATGAGGAAGAAAGATATGAAAACTGAAATGTTAGTTTAGATTTTTAGTAAATAGTGGGATATTTTTTATCAGACGATTTTTGAAAAATGTTAATAAGAAATGGCATAATTAATGTTAATATAGTGCCCTTTTATTTTTACAAATAATGACTTTAACTTCTAATTAATTACACAAATGGCACAATTAATCATAGTCTTTGATCAAACAATCTAACGGTGTACATGAGTTCTCGCAGTTAGATCATTTTAGAACCCATATTAGTGCGAGAACTGCGAGAATAAAGTTACATTATATATATATATATATATATATAAACTTCATTTTCAGAACCCATATTAGTGCGAAAACTGCGAGAACTTGGGTACTCCGTTAGATTGTTTGATCAAAAGCTATGATTAATTGTGCCATTTGTGTAATTAATTAGAAGTTAAAGTCATTATTTGTAAAAATAAAAAGGCATTATAGGAATTTCTTATTAACTCTTTTCAAAAATAGTCTAATAAAAAATATACCACTATATACTGAAAATTTAAACTAACATTTTAGTTTTCATATCTTTCTTCCTCATCACAAACCCTAGCTGTAGTATAATTTTTCATCACCGTCATCATGTTTTATACAACCAACTGCCAATTATTTTTCGTTAGAAAACCTATTTTGATTATTGGACCTCACACACTTACAACAAATCTAGGCGCCATTGAATTTTTGTTACAAATCATGTAAGTTTTTTTAACTGAATCGATATATGTATTCGGAGAAGGACACCATCTCTAGTTATTATATAAACTGTTAAGATTTCTGAAATTGATTAACTTTTCATTGTTAAATGGTTTTTTTAATTTTTTAATCTACAAAAATCTATGCATAAGATCTATTATATTTGTTGAATGAATTGTTATATGTGGGAATTTATGACCAAAACTAGTACTGGTTTGTATTATGTGTTTTGTTTCTGGTGAATTAGTTGATGAAAAGTTCATAAGCATACATAGTTTATAAAGCTAAGTAACAAGAAAAAAAATGAGACTCGGACATGAATTTATTGTGGTTCGACTCTTGATAGTAGTCATTTGGTTTAGAATCATTGATAGTTGTAATTTATTGGAGTTAGTAATTTAGCACTTCATAACATGTTTCACATCGATAGAAAAAAGGTTTGTAGTTAGAAGGCTAGAAGCGTGAGTAAATTGACCCTAAGTGAAAAATCAAGCTAATTTACTTATGTGTTTAGTCGCTTGATGAAGTTTACTATGTAATTTGCATATTGCTTGTTGTGTCTTTAGATTAACTTATTATGAGGATTGTTAAACCTGAAGAACTAAACTTGCTTACTATGATAGTTTCTTCGTTTGTATTAAGTTTGAATTCTGAAATTTGGAAGTTGACAATCTGTAGTTTTTAGGTAAGAAAGATTTTTGGTGATTTTAAAACCTGTACTATGAGTATTGTTTTGATGATGCTTTTTGTGTCTTGTTTCGGATATAATTTTTCAGATATAAACTTTAGAAGTAAGATGTGCTCCCTATTAAACCACTATGTCTTAAACACATTTTTAGTTGAAAGCCTTAACGATTTATAAATGTTGAAAGTTGGTGTCACACTGCATGCAGTGCCTAGACAACCTTTTGAGTGGCAACCATCATTTGGTTCGTCCACCGGGATAACAACCGCAAATGGTACTAAATTATGCGAAACATATGCGAAAGACCAGCAATGTCCTACCAACGGAAGACAGAAATATGAAAGTAGGTCTAAATTATGCTTTGATCTAGTTCGTGATGCATGCGAAATTTGATTTTTATAGTTTGTTTACTCTTGATATAAAGGTTAGCGTTTGAAACTTTCAAGTACTTTTGTTTTTACTATTGTTATCACTGTACATGATGCACATGATATTCTTATTATTACTCAAAAATGGATTACTTTATAGAAGATGCAGAGCAGAATTTGGAGCTTGCTCAATCACATTGTCAGATGCTAGTAGTTGTTTTCAGCAAAAAAATATTTCCTGCTATAGTTTTTTAGTCTAAGAAATGGTAATAGTTTCATTTATTTTGTAGGATTACAATTCTGGCAAGGACATAGTAAGTTATTCATGATTATATTCATCTGAGATTTTCATTTCGCATCCATCCGTGATTTTGACACCCTTTTTTAGAAGTACCATTTTTCCTATACACATAAGTTGTTCTATGAACACAATCTCAAACACCCCATAAATGTAATATAAGCTATTTGTATTTACTATTAATTGGTGAGTAAAGTTGTTGGTTATGGACATTTTTTAGGCGAAGTTAGTCCCAACTAGTGGTCTCCTAAAAGCTTTATGGATCTTCAATAGGGATGCTAGATATGAAAACAAATCCTTTTCGGATCATGATTTTAATATATGAAATTTTAATTTTTCATAAAATATATTTTGTTACAGTTACTAATCTAAATGATGAATTCTATGAACTAGTCATATGAATTTCTTTCAAAATGTGAGACGATTAGTAGATGGATCAATTTGTGAATTAGTTAAAATATGTAAAGGTGTGAATTAATGTCAGACAATTACTAGATGGGTCATTTGTTTCATTAAGCTTTCTTTATTGAACTAAGGGTGTATGATGGCATGGGATCTATTTTGTTCAGATACAACTTAAAATAAAGGTACCTAAAGACTCATTGGATCTACAGTTCATAGTTTATTTAATTGAATAGATTTCCTAAAAAATGTTGCTTGACAAACTATTGACTAAAATAATATTAACTTGATAAGGAATGAATATTGTTTTAGGTGTTGGTCAAGAAGTATGTTCGCATTTTTCTATAAAATTAGGTGTACTTTTTCAATTTATGAGTTATTTCTTTTGCAAAGTGTATTGCTTGCTATCTTATGTTTGCATGAAATGCCAATGATTATAGAAAATTTAGGTCTTTTATTGTACCTATACTCTTTTTGATTCTAACTATGATTTTATAGACGCAGAAACACGATTATTAAAGGCGTGCATATATGTTCTTTGAAGGTGTGCAGATATGTTCTAACGAAGTTGATGAAAAATAATATGTTCTTTGAAGGCGTTCATGTATGTTCTTGGAAGGCGTGTACACATTTTCGGAAGAATATGATGATAAACTTCAAATACAAATGTTTTGTGCATATATGTACACATGCGTTAAATATTATTAGTCCACACGTGTATAGATCGATTAGACTAATGTATTTTCTGCTTTTTAGAAAATAACCTAAAAATCAAAAATAACCTAAAAAATCAAAAATAACCTAAAAATGAGTTTTACAAGTATACCCTTTTAGATTAAATAAAAATATTTAATTTTAAAAAAAATTGATTGGTTTAGAAGAGTTATGTTAGTTCTTGCACTTATATAATTCTGAAAATAAAGTCCTCATAAATAAATATATATATATATATATATATATATATATACATATATATATATTATATATATATATATATATATATATAATATATATATATATATATATATAAATATATATATATATATATGTATATTTTATGTGATATTATATTATATACATATTATATTATACCTATATATATATATATGTATATTTATGTTTTATATCTTTATTTATTGGTTTTTATACTTATATTATATAGCATATAGTTATACATATATATTATATCTATATTATATATTATTATATATATATGTGTGTATATATATAACTATGTTATATATATATTCTATATATATATATTATATTTATGTATATATATTATTTGTATCTTAATATATATATATATATATATATATATATATACTAGTTACGTAACCCGCCCGACGGGCGGGTTTGTTTCTATTTTTTTTAGTTTAAGCAGTATATATTGTTTTATTGAAATCCAGATGAACATACTAAGTCGACCGACCCACTGTGGACACGTGAGGTAGACCGACCAACGGGAGACAAAAATATGGGCGGAGGGAGGGATCCTTAGGTGAGGGGCACTCTCGGAGTGTCCTTTCTCAGAGCAGGGAGTAAGACAGGCATGCATGTAGTAAGTCAGACATCCTTGTGTTATTGTCCGAAGTGCCCTTGTGATAGTGTGCTTGTGTTATTGTCCTTGCTTTCTGTCCTTGGGCGTGTTCGGTTCATAAACTTTATGTGAGACAATGTTTGTCGTTTAGTTCTAAAAAAAAAAAAAAAAAAATGGTTGTCGTGTTTGTGTAAACATAGAATCTTCATTCCTCTTGTTCGTTTGATTCTTGACAGTGTGACATATAGCTGTCCATAGTTGCAAAGCCCGCCCGATGGGCGGGTTTGTTTTGTGAATATCGTTTGAAAAAATTAAGTAAAGATAAATTAACTATAAACATACGGAATTATTTATCGAATAAAAGAAATGTAAACTAAATATTTATATATAATGAATCCCTCATTGTGATGTTCTGGTTTCCGTAGCTTTATGCTGCAACAACAATTACCTAAACCCAAACCTACTTTATGAACACATATCACACCTCACCAAAATTTAACCTAATAAACATCGTTAATTAATATATCTTTTTAACACCTAAATCTAATCACAATTAACAGGCCTTCGTTTCTAAGATAAACTTTACAACATCACATAGACCTAACTTACAACTACACATCTCATCTAACTTACTACCAACTCAAACTCATTCACAATCATATCACTACCGCTGCAAAAACCTCGAATATAACCTAACTCTAAGCCGAGTACACAATCATTCTTCTCCGGAACCAAAGCATCGATAATAAAACCTAATCTATTATTCATCTAATTCAAAATCCACTATTTGCAACTTACATAAAAACCTCAAACAAAACCTAAACTAATCACAATAAACCTCAAACTCTAAGCCAATTACACCATCATTCTTCTCCGAAACTGAGGATCGGCAATAAAATCTAGATCTAAGAATTCAAACTAATTCCAACTCACATCATTGCAATCAACTACAAAAACCTCAAATAAAACCTAAAACTAATCACAATAAAACCCTAAATCTATCGTTATTGAATCCTTGTATACGCAACATCAAAATCACATTATTCCGCTCATCTACAAAAACCTCAACTAAAACCTAAACCTAATCACAATAAAACCTAAAACCTAAATCTACATGTATAGTCATATATAATGCAATTAAATTATCGATATACAAACTAAAAGATATGTTTGATACCTACAAAAGAAGAATGTAAAGCATCTTTTTTTATCCTTGACAAAAATATCAACCCTGAAATAGTTACTGTAAAAAGGAATAAGTTATATTAGTTAAATTAAGCGGCCAAGTTGCTAAAGGTTATAAAAATGTTCGACTTAGCAATCCGGAATTCACATCGGCGTTTTGAATGTTGTGTAGTTTTAGGAATCAAACCTGAATAAGGATGATATTAGCACCCTTCTCATGAGCCGATGTCACCAGCCTACAATGCAAAACATTCTTTGAGACACCAAAGATATAATAGAAGAAACTAATGTCGTTGAAATACGATACAACATGAAAATATGAAATCTCAACACCGATAAATATTGCAGCATATCTGCTATGGCAGGCATGACCGCGAACAACCTTTATAAAGGTTTGTTGATGATCCATGTAAGGTTTTGCTCGCTGAATGTAATCTTCCCTTTGTGCTTGACAAAAAATAATAGCCCTCAAATAGTTCCTGTCAAAAGGGATAACATAACCCGCCCAACGGGCGGGTTCGGTTCATAACACTTTTTTTAAGATAATGTTTGTCGTTTAGTTCTAATGGTTTTCGTGTTTTTGTAAACATAGAATCTTCATTATACGTGTAGAACGAATGAATTAATGTAGATTAAACAATACTCTTAGTTAATTGTGACTTAAAAATTAATGTGCTAATCTAAATAATAATTAGACAATTCGAAAGATTAGCCATATACCTCATAATTTTAGGGTTTTTGAGGAAAAAAAAAGTATTTTATAGAACGAAACAACTAAATACAACGACCAACAGATGCCTTTTTCTATCTTTGACCTCAACATATTCCAAGTGCCGTTATAATATAGATAGGCTTCATATGTTTCAATGAATAAAAAAAATATCCAAAACAAAGTATATTACAAAGGAAAGACAGAAAAGCCCCTTTGACATTGTGTGTACTATCAGATTTCTTCACTTTTTTTTGGAACGGCAATTTGTGGCTACATGGCCCCTAGCCCAGAAGGCGTAGCGAGCCCACACAACCAGGTTGTGTCCAGCCCGGAAGGCAATGACACCCTTCCCTTTATGCACGCGGGAGGAAACTCATATCGCCCTAAACAAGACTCGAACTTGAGCCTAGGAGGGTAAAACCTTCATACCATTAGACCAGAGGCCCGTTGGTCCATATTCTCACTTCTACAACCATTTAACAATCAATATGACAAAAGTGTCTAAAATTCTTTATTATTTGTCACAAGTTTTTGAAAACAGCGCTTCGCTGCGGCGTGTTTTATCATCACAAATGCATATAAGTAGAGAAGAAAACAGTAATATGAAATAATCACTTAATAAATATATTCATTTGACCATTTCATAGTTGGCTTTGTTTACTGAGGTAAACTTAAATTTCATATTGATCTCACACAAATTGAAATGAAGATGTCAAAGCCTTAGGAGTCAACTGTTTGAATAATTAAAATGATAGATTGAACTACAAAAGAATAATAAACTTGACAAAGTCCCATCTGTTGCATCAGGAACAACTGTGTAGAACTTGCATTGAAACTTTTAAAGTTGCTAAAGAAGCCTATCGAACACTAAGAAAAAACACCTCTGCTTTTACGATCGCATCTGGTGACTCTTTCCGCAAGCAATGATCAGCAATATCACGCAACATCTTGCAGTACGAACCAAAACCTTCATTACCTCACCGTTCACACATCTCTTAAAGTTCTTGTGGAATCTTATTACCGTCTTCAAGGTAATGAGCAAAGCTTTCTTGATACGCAGGCTCAATGGCCCAAAACTCTAAAATTGCCACATGGTATTCAACTTTTAAACTCGTTAAGCTCTATAGAGAACTGTAAAAGAGCAAACAGCGTGGGCTTTAGGAATGCGAAGGTCATCCTATAAGTGAACTAATTTTTATTATAGTGATCCAAATATTAGATCCACTTTATACATCATCGAGTTATTTATGTGATTTCATGAATGCCAAGCCAGGCAAGCTGAAGGAGGTACAATTTTTCATAAGGTCAAAAGTTGAAACCATTGAATTCAAATCAATTCAAGAATAATTTTGTTACCACTCGTCAGAAAAATAATTGTGGATTAGGGTACCTGCAATATTTGCCATTTGCGTTTCGAGTAATGACACTCGTAAGTGAAACATAAAAATTAGAAGCTGCTTATTTGAACCAATTGATCTAGTCTTTAAGAGAAGCCATACAACCTAAGATAACTTCCATATCGGATTCGTCATTATGTTCCTTACATGTAAAGCCCTGTTCTTTGATGTCTACAAGTTTGTTTAGTTGTAAATTGGTTCATCATGATTGTTGTTTTTTGCACGTATTTGAAGTGTGTGTTTTGTTTTTTAGGGTACTTAGGCATGGCACAATTCCATAATCTGTTGTTTACGTCAACTTAGAAACTACTTTATGTATTCTGAAATAGATTCATGTCAATGGATGGTTTAGTCTATTAGTACAACCTAATCTATGTTAATGTAATGTATGAATGGATGCTTTGTTGGTTTAGTCCAAAAGTGTTGGTTTCAAAAATGTATTGTAATTATATTGTAATTTAGTAAGTTTGGTTATAATTTTACATCACACTTTGGTTGCACTGATTCATGTTCTTTTAGATATCGAAAATGTGGAAGTTGCAACCATAGCAGCAATGCTATTGGCAATAGCGTGATTCACGTCCGTAGCTCCCTCATACAAGCCCCTGCTTCCAGCTGCACATAAGTTCTGCTTCCCATCAACATTGGCTAGAACCGAGGGGAGTTGACTTGATCCGCTGATTAGTAGCCTTGGTGTATCTCTTGACTCTTCTCAGCCATGGAGTCAGTTTCCTAGATCAATGGGGTCACAAGTGCCTGGTGAAGTGGCTGAATGGTGACATGCATTGCCGGCCCAACACTCAGGAGGTATGCTTGACTTGACGACCAAATGTCCATGACAGGGATGTG